>JABFPN010003566.1:0-17651 GCA_022817305.1 Leptoteleia sp. ZL-2020
TTTATAGACTGAAAGAAAAAAGTACGACAATAACAATTGAACGACGCATGTGTATTTTCAAATAGACATATTCTTATAATAAATAGAATATCTGCTTAGTGTTATCTGAAATAAGTTTTATTATAAAATGAAATTCCTTTTAATATAAAAACCTTAATCTATTGCATATTAACTGAATATTCTTATTTTTAATAGATTTTCTATTAGTTTTAATAGGAATATTTTCTTTGTACAGGTTTCTTAAAGTAAGTATATTTTTTTTCTGAGTGTACATGGACGTATGTTTCTTTCTTGATCCATATATGGCTATATATGGTTTATATACGGTATTAATTGATTTCAATATAAGGAAATAATTGAAACCATATATAGGTAGAATATTATATTAATTGTTACCATATATGGTCTATATATATCCATATATAATTTGTTTATTTTCTTATACGAAGTTCCTCAATAAAAATGGAACATATATGGTCTATATATGTTTTAACAATTTCATATAAAGATATATATGTTTTTTCATAATCGATATATAGCCATATATGGTCGATATATGGCAATAATTGATATAATCTAGCCATATATGCATTTGATAATTTCCTTAGATCGAAATCAATCAATTATTGTCATATATCGACTATATATGGCCGTTTATAAATGAAGGAAAATTTTATTTCCTTATATGGACCATATATGGATCATATAAGTTTCATTTTTACTAATGCAATGTGTAAACAAAATGAAAAAAAATAACCCTCGACAAATATCTCTAAAACGACAAGATTTATGATTTTTACATAATCATTCTTCATTGTTAAACAATAATTAAAACATCCCGGTAACTTTGCATAATCGTAAAAATGCACGCGTGTCTTATGACGGTCGAAGAAGAAAAAAAAAATTAATCATCATTATGTGTAATTTAAATGTTGATAGCTTCTAAATCTTCCTTATACGCTGAAATAATTGTTCGACTCGACTTTTACATCGTATCTCATTTGTTATTACATTCCAGAAATTCTATAATAACGAACTTTATTACAAGTTGATAATAAACTTTTATTATTTAACAATCAACAACTATAATTTCATTAATAAACATTAAATTTAAATCAATTATCAAATGATATTCCAATAATCAGCAATAATTTAAAATTTGTATCTTCCAGAATCTTCTAGAACGTTCGCGAAATGTTTACATTGTTGCAGAAATCAACTAAAACCGTCGACTAAACTGAATCGTCAACGTTAAAATAATCAAACGACGCAAATAACCTTCGGATTGATTAATTACTTTTTATCGAGCGCTCGCAAGTGCGCCGCTGCCCCCCCCCCCGCGGGCGACTTTCGAATAATGTTTTAAAACAAAGCGTCGTAAATAAATATCGACGCGGCCGCCATAAATAATACGTCGGATTGCATAAATAAAGGCGCGCGACAAACAAAAGTAAATTAGCCGATAAAAGACGCAAAGTCGACTGGGTACGTTGAAGAATCGTACAGGCGAAAGTGCGCGCGCAACTGTTTATGAAGTTGCGAGCGGAGATTCGACGCTTCCGATGTGTGCGAGCTACACATAAATGTATTTCAAAGTATAAACTTGGAAAACAAATCGTCGCGTAATGGATGAAAGAAGCGAAAGAAAGAGAGCCCCCGTCCGAACGCACCCGTTGAACGTGCGCGAATTTGTGTGCGAGTAGTGAGCCAGTGAGTAGTGAGCCAGTGAGCAGCCGCGCGGGAGTGAGTGAGTGTACGCGCGGGCGCCTTCCCGCGTACGTATGTATTATTGAAACGAGGAAAAAAAAAAAAAAACGTCGCCGAGGAAAAAGGCGGACGGTCGCCATGGTTACGTCAAAACCGATGAAGTATTGTTCCACAAAAGGAAGTAATCGCGAAATATTAATATTACAGACGTAAAAAGGGAGCTGGCAAGAAAAATTCATCCCGCTCTTTGATAAGGAATTGATCAATGAAATTTGTCCGACGGGCTTTTGCAGGCCTCGGCGTTTCGATCATTCCCGTAACGGCGGGCATGTTGAAAATTCATACGCTTAATTATTGACTTGAAAGGGGTTAGGGGAAGTAAATAAATAATGCGAAATTGGGTTAAGGGAGTTTAATCGTTGGTATTAATGGAATTTTAATCCCAAATAAATTCCTCGAGTATTTTAGAATGAATTAACTTTTGTTAATTTAATGGAAAATAAAATGGAAAGAAGGCGGCGTTTATTTAATTTCTTAAAAACCTCACCACTTTTGCCAGTAATAATATAATTGATTGTAAAATTAACTAATTGTTTTTTCATCAACTTGTAGATGTTGAATAGTATTGAAGATTAAAAGATGACAATAGTAAAAATGAAATATATGGTGTTGTTTGGTGATAAATATGGTCCATATATGATCCATATATGTTTTAATAATTTCATATTAAATAAAAATAAGAAAAGAAATCCATATATGGACATATATATTCTTCTTCATTCATATATGGACATATATATTCTTCTTAATCCATATATGGACATATATGTTTTTCCTTAATTCATATATGGACATATGTATATATTATATATTCTTCTTAATCCATATATGGACATATATATTCTTCTTAATCCATATATGGACTACATATTCCTCTTAATCCATATATGGATATATGTTTTTCTTTATTTCATGCATGGACATATATGTTTTTCCTTAATTCATACATGGACATATATGTTTTTCGTTAATTCATATATGAACATATATGTTAGTCTTAATTCATCTACAGATATATATGACTATACATGGTTTATACATATCAACAATTGATATAATAATCTAGCCATATATGGTTACAGTAATTTCCCTATATTGACATCAATTATTACCATATTTAAATTAAAAAAAAACACATATATGTCCACATATAAATGTTTATTTTCTTACATCAAATTCTTAAAACATATAATGGACCTTACATGTTTCATTTTTATTACGGAAACTATAATGACTATTTTATAGTTAACGACGAACAGCAAACTAAAATGAATAACCAAAAAAAAAAGTTTAATATTAATCCAAATTAATGATTATTAGCGGCATTAAACGCTGAATAGTTATTCGTTTTATTACTTTTCCGAGTTTACTGCGGCGTGGTTGATTTTTTGACTTTTTATCCGGACCCACTTTTTTCTTTTTTTTTTTCGTCGTGTTACATTGTCTTGCACGGCCATCCGCTAAAAGGTAAAATATGAAGTAAAAATGACGACGAGATAATTAGAAAAGCAAGACAACCCCTCGGAGAAGACAGTTTTAACGATCGCTACGTTAATACATACTAACCAGGCTATTTTGGTCGCGCGCTTTTTATGCGGAATATCTTTTTATGACTAATATGCATAATGTTTTCATTACTGTTGCAAAATTCTTTGACAACGCTTTGAATTATGTCGAAATGTTCTTTTCACAATATTTCTCCGCCCCCTTTTTTTCTTTCTTTCTTTATTCCCCCTTTTAATGTAAAACAAATTATATCGAACAAATTTTTCGTTGCCCTTTAATTTTATCAACATTTTTTATCTTTTAATTAATTTTTTTTTTATTATTTATACATAATAAAAGCAATTTTTTATTATTAAATTAAAAAATCTTTTAATTAAAATTAATGTTTACATTTATATTTACAAAATTTACACGTAAACAAGGTTTTATTTTCGTTTCGCGTTTATTTATATTTCGATGCCCTTCAAAATGTAAACAAACATTGATTTTTTGCCCTTGGGCGTGTTTACAAACATTTTATGTTTATGTTATCATTTGGAATCACTTTGATTCTTTAATTCCATTAATTATGAAAACAAACCGTACGCGCGATTTAATTATAAACATAACTTTTAAAATAATACGCAATCTCCTTATAATAATAATAATAGTAATGATAATAATAATGATGATATACTTTCGTTCCGTATGAAGAGAGAAGGAGCGCTCTCTTGTATTGATTTGAAAATGTTTTATAACCCGTTATCCTTTCTCACGGAGTTACGATGAAGGAAAGGTCGTGCTCTCTTTCGTGGGTAGTGAAATTGCAATTTCACTCGAACCATTCAACTTGTTGCGATTTTCGAATAATTTCGCACGTTTATATCATCCTGCGCGAGGCTCGACTATGAAAGTCAATGCGCCTTTTGATGCGGATAAAGAAAAAGTAATAGTCCGTGATTCGGTGCAATTAATTGAAGACAGAGACGGGAGGATAAGTTTTACAACTCCAAAAAGATGCACGGCTCGGTGCGAATTCCGTAAGATGCGAAGTAATCTTAATTAACGTGAACTGTTGCAAAAGTGAGAATCTATGTTAACTTTTTCAACATTGAAACGAGAGAAGATGTTATCCTATATATAGAATTATATATAAAAGATAAGATCAACTTTTGTTAGTCATAAAAAACGATTTGTTAAAATCGTGTATTATGAAATAATTTGTAACAAAATGTTTTAACATCTTTCATTAGATTGCAACGATGAAATTTGCTGCAATATGTTGATAATGTTGATTTTAATTGGATAATTATTTATGATTGTGAAAATGTTGATAAATATTTTTAAATTGTTTCAATTATTGGTACATTTAATGCTATCAAAGGAACAATTATAAATCAACCTCTTCAACTTTTTTTTACATAGATGACAATAAGTTGACTGTTGAATGTCGATTTTATCAACATTAAATGGGGAAAAGTTGGAATCAACATTTTTATCCATAAATAACAATTTATCAAAATCATATATCCACAAACTATTGGCTCATGTTGATAGTTGATAACTTATCAACATCAAATTAAAAAATCGGAACCACCTCAACATCTTTCATTAAATTGCAACGATGTTGCAGTATGTTGACGTTAATTAAACAACTTTTGATGATTGCAAAAATGTTGATAAATATCTTTAAACTGCTTTCTTAATGTGTATAATTACTGTTATCAAAGTAACAATTAATAATTAACCTCTTCAACATTTTTTACATACATGACAATAAGTTAACTGTTGAATGTTGATTTCTTCAACATTAAATGGGAAAAAAGTTGGAGTCAACACTTTTTATCCATAAATAACAATTTATCAAAATCATATATCCACAAACTATTGACTCATGTTGATAGTTGATAACTTGTCAACATCAAATTAAAAAAATCTTAACCATCTTAACATCTTTCAGTAAATTGCAACGATGAAATTAGTTGCAATATGTTGATAACGTTGACGTTAATTAAACATTGTTTGATGATTGCAAAAATGTTGATAAATATCTTTAAACTGCTTTAATTATGTGTATAATTACTGTTATTAAAGGAACAATCAATAACTAACCTTTTCAACTTTTCTTTCACAAAGATATTGCAATGAGTCGACCGTTGAATGTTGATTTTTTCCCCCGCACCGCTCATTTTATTATCATCCCCGCTCATAAACGAATAATGATTCGCCAATTACATTTTAAAAGTTAATAATTAATAGACATTCCTATTAAAGGAAAGACGAACTCGGTATTTAAAGCAGGCCATTTTGTCTATATTAGCATCTCGGTCGTTAAAAGCGCGTCGTCTCTGTTTCTCTCATTCCCGTAATCATCTTGTCATAGCTCCTTGACTATAATGCACGTGCGCATACCTGCGAGATGCGAGAACAGAGAGAGAGACGGAGATACGGTGGGTGCGCGCCGAGGGAGGAGGAAGGAAGAGAGGAGAAAAAGTATCGACGGAGATGGAAAGTGAACAAAGAGAGCGCGAGAAAGCGAGAAGAGGGGCGGCCGGGACGATAGTTGGAGGGGCGGCGGTGGCAGGTGGAGGGGATTGCCGGCGAGAAGAGGGGAGGACAGGGACAGAGTGTATCCGGTCGTTGCCACGTCCAGAGAGCTCGTTCACTTGTTTTGTCTCCCCACCGGATAAGTTGTTGGGACGCGCACGCACACACACCAACACGCGCGACGAGTCCGAAAGAAGAAACGATCAAGATTTAATAAACGTCACGGGGCGATCAATTTTTTACAATTATCGTCTCGTAATTTCAAATAATGCAATATTAAAATAACGCAAAATTGATTTTTAAACAAATTTTATATAATAATAAAAATGGAACATATATGGTCCATATATATTTTAACTATTTCATATAAGAAAATAAAAAAAATTTATATATGGACATATATGTTTTTCCTTAATCGATGTATGGCCATATATGGTCGATATATAATTGATTTCCATATAAGGAAATTATTGGAAATCATATGTGAGTAGAATATTATATCAATTATTGCCATATGTCGACCGTATATGTCCATATATGAATTTTTATTTTTTTTATGAAATTGTTAAAACGTATGGGGACCATATATATTTCATATATGGACATATAGGTTTTTCCTTAATCCATACAGAACCATACATGGTCGATGTATGGAAATAATTGATTTCCATATATGGCTAGAATATTATATCAATTATTGACATATATCGACCACATATGGCCATATATGGATTAAGGAAATACATATATCACCATATATTAAATTAATTATTTCCTTTTATGAAATGATTGAAACATATCATTTTTACTAGGATTATAATGTCCATGTATGTTTAAACGATTTCATAAATGAAATTAAAAAATTATATACAGATATATAACAATTATATGTGGGGCAAACTAAAAGTTGCTTTAGAGAAACGAATTAACGAATACATGAATAATATTAAATTGAATAAAGACAAACATAATGTCGTAACTAATCGTATTCAAAATTATGCCCATGAAATGAAGTGGAAAGATATTAAATTTTGAAGATTTGAAAGTCATTGCAGGTGAAATAATTCTGAAATGTTACGTATAAAATCTGAGGAAAATAAATTGAATATACAACGCAACGTTCAGTATATAAATAAAATTTATGATAAAATAGTTTATTAAATAATTTATTATATATACTCATTTATTTATTTATATTTTCATATTTGAATAAAACATAATTTTAATTAAAATTATATAGCATTTTGCAATTATACCATTATAATATATATGATTAAAAACTAAATTACTCTATATATATGTTTATGTACATTTGTACATATATAATTAAAAATTTTGTTCTTAAAATAATCTTAAATTCCATAATTCATTAAGAATTGTAAAATTTTATTGAACTTTGAAAGTAATTAAAAATAATATTTATTTTTTCAAATTTATTATTATCATTCAGTTCGAATATATATATTTTAACAGTCTTACTTATCTATTTAAATGAAATCGGATTCCCTTATCTTTCTTCAAATGTATATTAAATTAACATTAAATACAATGTTCATATTTATATCCGGACGTATATATTTTATAGCCGGTAATAGTGAGAAAGGCAGCGTGCGCAGTTATAAAACACTCGCGAGAAGAGAAAATCAATTTTATTACGTTTTAAAACGAGTCCGGGATCAATTGCAGAATTTGATATCAACTTTATAAAGCGTAATTGTTAGCGCGTTACAATGCATAATTTACAACTAATCAGAATATCGGCGTTGTTTCCATTTAATTTCCTTTTATTGCCGGATATATTTATAATGCTGAAGTGGCGTTGTGTACTCGCCACGGTAAATAACATGTTTTTCTGCGATGGCAATTCTGTAAAGCGACGTTTAGGAGGAAAGTGTTGGCATTCACCAAACTTTTGTGACAAGAAACCTACTATTATTACAAAAGAACCGTCGAGATATACCGCAACAAAAATCGTAATATTATATTCTGCTTTGTCTCTTGATCTTGCTTCAATTTTTAGTTCAATTTTTTACTTTTACTTTTTTTTGTTATTTTTAGAATTTTTATAAAAGAAATTGTTATCATATTAGTTATATACTTATAAATTGTTGAAAAATTACTCTTTTACACTCATAAAAATGTCTATTTAAGAATATTTAAGAATCTTCTTGTGTTTAATAGATTTTCCACTTGGCATTAGTAAAAATTCTTAGGGTAAGAATAATTCTATTTGTGATAAATAGAAATTCAACTGCAATTTCTTCAGTATAAATTAGTAAAAAGTTCCTAGTAAAAATGAAAAATGTATAGTCCATATATGGTCCATATATATATTTCTTTAATCCATATATAGCCATATATAATCGATATATTCCAATAATTGATATAATATTCTACATATACATATTTTATTATCTAAAACAAGACAAATTGCTCCAAAAAAATATTAATCTCTAACTCGCACAATAATCCAATAATTCCCGCACGAGTTGAAAAAATGAAAAATAACGGAAAATAACTTCAATATTAAATGTTAACCGTCATTAAACAACTTCTTATTCAATGCGACATTTTCGTAATTCGATACAGTCCACGTCTCAGATGGGGGCATTAATTTTGATTTACAGTCCCATTTTAAGTATAAATAACTTGCAATTTTATTTATTTTTTCGTTATTTAGTTTAACGGATAAAAGAGCCCGTTCATTTTCATAACGATCCTACTTCTTTTTCAACGTATTAAACGAAATAACTTTGCCCCGTCCTTTTCCCTCCGTCATCGCTCCGTCTCCCTCCCTCCTAGCGGACTGCCCTCCCCTCCCGCCCCTCTTAATTTCTGTCTCTTTCACTCTTTTGTTCTTCCGTTCGCTATGCGACTACTTATTTCCATTTAGCGCAAGCTTTACTGCCGCTGCCTCATCGCAAAATTTATTTCGACCGTTCTTATCCCGCCGAACGTAGGTAACTTCTCGGGGCTTGCGCGCGCGGAGAGGTCAGGCTGAAATAAAACTGTCGTATATCGGAAAAATACTTTCTATAAAATTACAGCCAAGAGCATTCTATATAACTTCCATACACTTTACGGACTTATTAATTATATATTACCGTTATATATATATATATGTGTGGGATACACGTGGAAAAAAAAAGGTTCTTCAAATTGGAAAAATTTAAATAAAAATTAAACTGATCTATAATAATTTCTGGGAACATTTATACCAGAAAAAAAGATTGTATGAACAAAACAGAAGTTTGGTACACGTTGCTGACTTCTGTTTTAGAAATTACACTTGACTCTGAATATAACGTTCGAGGGACTGATCCGTTATAACGAAGTTGCTGCCAACTTCGCGCTGTTACAACTGCGCTTGGCGGGGATGGCTGCTGACGCCAATAGGTACTATATACAGAAACGCTATATCCAGAGTCGAGTGTAATTTACAGTAAAATTATGATACTGTATGGTAACTGTGAAAATAACATATATGTTATAACATTTCATGTAAAAATCAACATATATGGTGAAAAAAAAGCTTCGAATTTATTATCCGTGATTTTATTATAATTAGTTAATAATCACAGGTACAAAGCGTCGCGCTCAATACTTGGGAGAACCAAATGAAATATTTAACCGGGTAATTTTCACCCAGAGGTGGAACACAGCCGCAGTATGTTTCGTTTGCTATCTCTATACAGAGGTACTTGACATGAAAAAGCTATTGGAAATGAGAGAAACAAATTTTCCCTATAGGCTTGAATTGACGTTTATCGATTAACGGTTCATACGTCTCTAGGTGTGTTTATATTGTGTAACGTTTTCCCGGACGTCGAAAATTGATCGTGAGGGATTAAAGAAAAATGCTCCTCGCGAATATGCGCAACGCGTTCGATCGGCATTTATATATATATATATATACAAATATATATCAGTGTACTGAAAATCACGGGATGGTGGATTAAATAATCATAAAAATAACGAAATACAAATAAGTGGCGAAATTGTAATCTTACGTAAATCAAATTTTTTTTTTGCAAACAAAAATTTATTCGATATTGAATAATACCATTAAATAGAAGGAATTTAGATACATAGTAATACATTTCAACAGAATATTCTATGGAAATAAATGTACCATGTAAAAATTAACACATGTTACATATATATTATATATATATGCCAAATACATATGTCAGATATATAAATGTTTACATGGGTACCATTTTACAACATTTCCAACATGTTCCAACCATTTAACAAGAGTCGCGCAAATGTTTCTCGCAAGCACTAAATCTCAATATGATTAAAATATAAAAGAATTACGAAATAACTTGTTTAATTGAACAAACTATATGTATGAATATAATATTTAATATAAAAATTGTAATTATCTCATCCTAGTGGCATTTATTTGTGCGTTAATGCTTAACCGTGAAATGCCATTTTCCACGGCATCAACCATTTTTTGACCATGTCAAAGTTGATAAAAATATCTTGACCAATTTTACGACCTTATAAATCCCGTTTTAGCACGTTGATTAAGACTCAACTTATCATCGTAATTCGATTACATTGTGCGCAATAAATGCGTTATTGCTCGTCAAATAAATGCCACCGCAATTTTCAATTGAACATTAAAATGTAGATGAAAAAGCGAGTACGCGTGGTAAAGAGTCCCCCCACCCCACGCAAGCCCCGGGGACAATAAGGTTTCGTATAATTTGGAGAACAGACTCTCGCCCCGGAGCCTGGCTCATTAATGACCGTATTAACCGGAAACTTCGGCCGTGAGATTTGTATGAATTGGTTATAAAGTTGCGCCAGCGCCAACATAACGCGAACAAGGGACATGTGTTCGAATTCGCGCCACTCATACATAACAGATGCCCCGGCTACTCTTGCCGTTCCACTGCGCGGCGCCGCGCCGCTCCGTCTCCCTCCTTCCGTCGCTCTCTCTCGCGCTCGCGCGCTCGGAGGCTCTCTTTTTCAATTCCTTCTAAGTTGTTTCCTCTATTTTCAGAGAGAAGAGGCCGAAACACTCGCGCCGCTTACACGTACAATTATTTTCGTGCGCCATTTTAATATTAGCCTCCGCGTAACGAGCGAATTTCACTTCAAATTAATTCCAAGCGAATGGAATTGTAATTGTGCATTATTCATTTGTTTACGAGCATATTAACGTGTAATGTTCGCGGGGCAAACATTTTATATAGCAGAAACGTGTATAATCTTTTTTCGTGTCACTTATGTTTGCATAAGTTACAGATATGATTGTATGTGTGTCCATATATGTAACGTATGTAACATATATGGGGAATTTATGTATGTAGGTTGTATATATGTTATCATATATGTGGACGTATGTGGTCATATATGCAGTCATATATGCGGCTATATATGGAGTGTTATATGATTATATGTGTAGTCATGTATGTGGCCATATATATAGTCATATATGTGACTATATATGTAGTTATATATGAGGCTATATATGGAGTTATATGTGCGGCTATGTATGGAGTTATATGTGACCATATATACATTCATATATGGGACCATATATACATTCATATGTGTCCATATATACATTCATATGTGTCCATATATACATTCATATGTGTCCATATATACATTCATATGTGTCCATATGTACATTCATATATGGGACCATATATACATTCATATATGTATGCAGTCATATGTCATCATATATGCAGTCATATACATACATATATATATATATATATATATATAGTAATGTATGTGGCCATATATGTAGTCACATGTTACATATATGGGGCCACATATGTGTCCATACAAATAATATATATGTACACATTTAAATGAAGAAATTCTAATAAATAAAAGAATCGATTGTACTTATGAAAAGCATTTCCAAGGCAGCACTCACTTTATACATTAAGCACCAAAGATGATGAATAAAATTTCATATTAGCACGATGACTACATCAAACACAGTTGAAGTGTTCGCACGCTGAAACTGCACATGTTAAATGTCGGTGCCGATATCGAAGCGTGTGTGGGTAATAATAAAATAATCATTGAATGCGGATTATTAAAAGTTGATAATTGAATTTTGATTCCTCCACGGCGATTACCGGTTTTATGAAATTTTGCTCTCGCCTCGCGTTGAGAGCGCGCGTAATCAAAAATAAATTATCTTAAGGAGATTGAAAGTTTTGTAAGTTTTTCATTCGCGAACAAAAAAAAAAAAAAAAAAGAAAAAGAAAAAAGGGAAAAGTTCCTCGCCATTATGGGCGCCGCGAAGTTGATGGAAGAGTATAATACGAAGGAAACCCCGGGATTTTCCAATGCGAGGTGGAAATTCCGATTCTGCCCGAGCATCGAGTGGGGAGAGGGGGGGGGGCTGTCTTTATAATCAAATGCTATTACGAGAAATAGCTCGGGCTAAAAAGGAGATCATATCGCGAAAAGTTACAAGATTTAAATGGCGCTATTAAATTTTTGTTGAATATTGATTTTATTGGATTCGATGGAAAGAGCGGATTCCAACGGGCGCGCTCGCGTGCGAATTATTGATCTATCAGTACGGAATATTGACTGAAAAAATTCATTTTCATTCTTAGCGATACTTACTTTTGATTAATTAAATAAATTTGTAAATTTTTTCTTAAATCATTCGTAATTTTTTTTTCAAGAATTTAACATTTAAAAATAATGTCAATCCTTAATGAAAATGAAACATATATGTTCATATATGTTTTAGTAATTTCATATATAAACATACATATTTTAACAATTTCATATATGGATATATATGGTTGATATATGGTAATAATTGATTTCAATGTAAGGATATTATTGAAACCATATATGGCTAGAATATTATATCAATTATTGCCATATATCGACCATATATAATATAACCACATTTGAATTAAGAAAAACACATGAGATATGATATAATGTATGTCCATATATGAGCCATATATGTTTCATTTTTATTAAACTTTTTTTACTAAATTTTTAATTATACTTTACTCTCGATGAATTATATTATAATTTATATAATAACATTCAAGTCGAATGTTAAATCATATCAAAGCGTTGATAAGGACTTGTAAACATTTGCAATTTGATAACCTTGAATAATTGAATAATAAAATTACCTTCGCTGATAAATATTGTAATTTCTAGCCTTTTAAAATAATATTTCTTATTATTAACATGATAATACAATTTTAACTCAACTTCATTGTAATGAAAATCGCACTTATAAATTTAATGAAATAAATTTATGCGATGAATTGCAGAAACTAGTTTCACTGCTTAGGATTTTATTTCTCCAACTACTTGAAAATAAATTATCAAATAATACTTACTTCCACCAAAAACTTAATTCGAATTTCAAGTCAGTAAATGAAAAAGTGCACTTAGAAAAATGTAATAGTAAAATTGAAAACAATTTATATCAATTTGAGGATATCTCTGAAGGGTGAAAAATTTTACTATTAAAAATAGTAAAAATGATAATTATCAAAGCAACTTGTAGTACTTTTCTACTAATTTTACTACATTACTTTTAAATTTTACTATTATTAGACAGTAGAAATAATTACTTTTCCATTATATCCTCAAATTGATACAAAAAATAGTAATTTGTGATATATCTCTTTTTCTCAGTATGAATGAAATTATTGCAACGTCATTTAATATGACTTCAAATATCTCTTTTTACTATCATTATATATGCACGCACACTTAAGCAAAAAAAAAAAGGAAAAAAAAGAAAAAGAAAAATATCAGCTTCAAGTCAGAGAACTCTCAAGTTACAACTTTCCACTGTCGCGTTTGAAGAAGATTTACATCTTAACGTTAAGCCGAAGCGTGCCAAACAAGTGTCACTCGGGTTACAATGTAACGCCACTTAAACAGATTATTTATATCGGCGCATGTAGCCGCGGCATAAATAATAGCGCCGTTAAATTGTTTTACAGTGGTAATTGAATGTGATCCGCGCGCAAAAGCGATCGATACGTCGTTGGGTGTTTTAAAGCGCGAGATCGATGCTGACCTCAAGTCGCTCGCAGCAATCGGAGAAATTGATATCATATTTCGCGCCACCAAATTTAAACTTACCCAACCTCTGATGAAAACTACATTATCGACCGTTAATATAGTTAAGCTGTCTCAACGAAAATAAAATACTGTGCATATATAAAATGATCCTTTTTATGATTTACTTGTGAATACCCTAATTCAATTATGCATAAAAAATATATTATTAGATAAAGTAATAATGATTTGTAGAATTTCGGGAACTGTAAATTTTGAAATTTGTAACATTTTAAGGACTTATCAATCGAAAATTGGTGTATTTACTGTGTCAACATTTGAGTTAATTAATGGTGCAGGCATTTCAACATTACATCCCTTGAGATTTTTTTATTTGAATTGAAAAAATTTGAATTAAAATGAATTTGACTTGGATTTAATAGCATGTTGAAGTTGACGGCTGATTTCGTCAACTTATCAACACTGACTTAGCATTAACTTTGTACTTTATAAGTCTAATGATGATTGAACTTTGATTCAATGTTTTTTTTCAACTTTATCATTTTCTCTTAAAGTTGTATAATTAATACTCATTCAGTGTTTCGTACATTTCTCATAAACTTTGATTCATCAATGTGCCAACTTTATCAACATTGACTTAATATTGAATTTGTATCGTTTTATCCATTTTTGAGTGATTATTCAACTTTAACTCGAATCTTTTTCAACTTTGACTTTTTACTTTTTCAACTTTGATCCATCTTTTCTTCAAATTTAATCCAACTCTTCTTCAACATTGACTCGACTCCTTATTAACTTTAACTCAGAGATTTATAATAAATGTTGCGTTTGATACATTTTAGCAGCCTCGATTCTTAATTTTATCAACCTTATCAACACTGACTCAGACTTCTACGATAATTCTAAATTAAAAACTCTTCAAAATTTTTCTTCACATTGACTCAGAACCACTTCAAATTCAACTCTTACTCCAACGTTGATGATTAAATTAATTTAACTTATCATCAACATTTCATCAGCTTTAATTCAATATTTTGACAACCACAATATCAGCATTGACTTAATATCTCGCCAATTTTACTGAAGTTGACACAAATCTCTGCAAATATTTTATCAATGTCATCCTCAGCGTTGAAAAACTCAACGTTAATTCTCATCGAATAACATTTATTTAATCGTTGCCCCACGTTTACCGATTAAACGTTACTTTTCATTCGATATATAGTTATTAAATATTGATCGGGCGTCCTTCCTCATTGACAGCGATACACCGATCATAAAGTGGAGACCATTTAAAATACCATTCTCAACGCTTTTCCGTTGCAAAGCTCGTTAATTCTCCATTTCCTCCACTTAACCCTAATTCTATTTACACGGCTTAATTATAAGCTCAAAGTCCCGATGCGCCGGAATATCGAGTACACGTCGGACTGGACACGTTGGTACACGACTGGTCGGCGTAATCTTAACGCAATTAGTTGCCGTTCGATTGTCCCCGCAATTAAGACGAAAAATGAAGAACCAGCATGGAATTGTTTTTCTTCTTCTCCCCCCCACCACAACTACTATTTATTCTTCCTTTTTTTCCCCAATCAAAAAGGATAAGTCAAAGCGGCTCTCCCGGTGAATCTTAATTGCGAATGCGTTGGAGTAGGATGGAAAGCTACGGGGGCAATGGGAGGGACAGAGACAGAGATACATATAGATATGCGATTGCATAATTTATCCGCGCGAGAGAGCTTTGGTATTGAGAAATGTGGCTATCGATTGGGAGAGAGAGAGAAAGAGAGAGAGAGAGGGAGTGAGATAAAGGGAGAGAAAGAGAGAGAGAACACGGGAATAAAGTAATTTTTGCTTTGAAAGCCGAGCCTTTCTGATACTGATGAAATTTCGATGCTTTTCAGCACTTTATAATCATTACGTGTCAACAACTGGCCGCGCAAGGAGCTTTACTTTATTTCGCGCATTTCAATTTAAACCGACGTCGCAGTGTCACTTTTCCCAATTGCATTTCATGATCCTCAATTATTCGGCAATTTATTCGCCATTCGAAAATGATGACAACGCGAATTGTTGTTAATTGTTAATATATATTAGCGTAATAATGGGACGGGTATATAATATCCAATATAATAATGCACGCCGGCAATCAATATAGAATAATTAAATGCTATTATCAACATTTGATAACAAACACACAATAGTCGTTACATTATACGTGATTGCTTTCAATTACGAGCAGCAAATATATCAGCTAATAAGGAACTTGAATTGGTATGCGTCCTTAATTACAATATGCGAATTAAATTCTTGTTGTAAAATGATTTTAATTAAATGATTATTAATTAAAAAGTTGATGGAAATAAATGCTGTATAAGGTACGTTTAATCGTTTATATATAAATGTATTTATATTATGTGTTATATTGTAATTATTGTATAATTAATTAATTTAATTCATTAATGTATTATAATATTATTGAAGAATAAATGTTTTTAAATAAAGACGATGAAAAGTTTGATAAATGATATTTATAGTAATAAATTTATATTGAAATAATGTAATTATATTTAAGATATTTATAATGATTCTATACTTAACTCATATTTAAAATCGATATTAATCTATTTTATCTATCTTTTTTATATATTTATTTAACATATTATATAAATATAATATAATATATTTTATATATACATAAAATAATTAATGTATTTATAATGACTCATAATAAATGTATATTAAAATAATGTAGTTGTATTTAAGATACTTATAATGACTCTATATTTAACTCTTATATTTAAAATCTATATTTATCTATTTTATTTTCCTTTTTTATGTATTTATATAATACATTATATATATATAATATAATTGACTATAGATACATAAGAAAATTAATATATTTATAATGATTCATATAATCCGATTCAATTTCCTAGTAATAATGGAACATATATGATTCATACATGATTTTAACAATGTCATATAAGAAAGTAAAAAATTCATATATGGACATATATTTTTTCTTAATCCATATATGACTATATATGACCACTATTTCCAGCCATAAATGCTTTCAATAATTTCTCTATATTGAAATCAATTATTATCATATATCAACCATATATCGATCGTATATCGACCATATATGTCCATATATAAATAAAGAAAGAACATTTAATATATAATTAAATATAATTGCATTAAAATATTATTTACCTAATAAAATTAACATACATATAATATTTAATATTTCTTCATATCAAATATTTAACATAATACATCAACACTACTAATTACATATTAATACCGCAAAAAAAAAAAAAAAAAAAAAATTAAACTGGAAAAAAATTAACCAACGTCCAATAATTAACTGACAAACCACCTGCGTTTGCTGCGTATTACAAAACAAATTACTCATTAATCTTCATAAGTAAACAATTACACCCTGGAAGGGGAAGCAGAGGGGGGGGGGCTTATTTGTTGAGCGCTAAATGTTGATTACAATACAATGACGATCAAACCGCTCGAGCGCCATTATATAATTATTTTATATTGTTCGCATGGGAAGCGGCCCGGTGAATATCACCGCGGTCAACTCGATACAGCGCGCGCGAGAGCTCAGTGTACGCGGCGCGGAGGGGAGGGGCGGTATTAGTGGGGTATTAGTGGGCGCATGTACGCGGCCGAGAGTGCACGCGAGTGCATCGGAGACAACATCACTTTCAAGTGCGTGATTCATGTGCCAATTACCCCGCACACAACGAAACCCAACCACGGGGGGGGGGGGGCCT
>JABFPN010003567.1:0-17646 GCA_022817305.1 Leptoteleia sp. ZL-2020
GACCAAGTGGTGCGTTCTCCTGACTTAAAATAATAGATAAGTTGGTTTAAGTTACTAAACGTGAAATATTGGAAACATCAACTTATGTTTTAGAACACAAGATTCCGGAATCAATCGCGGAATCAGGCGCTCTCGTAAGCATCCATGTTATTTCTAACCTTGCTTTATTAACAACAACATAAGTTTCTATTTAAATACAACTGCTACCAACGTATTTTAGTTTACGAAGGAGGTAAGCAAAACAGCTTTCGATGAGACTGGGTGTACACTGGAATAAAAAACTTTAAAAAAATATTAAATATAAAAATAATAATCATTTCGTAATCACTACAGAAATAAACATTATACTTTATTAATTTCTGACATAACGGCATTAGATTATTGAGATGAGTCCAGTAATATTTGATGGTTTTTTTTCAGTATAATAGATAGATGTATAGATTTAAAGTTGATTTATTTTTTTATACTCATGTCTTATTATTGTAAATGATTACGGTGATAATTAATGAATATAATTTTTCAGTACTTGGGCTGCGTGGAGGTCTTCGAATCCAGGGGGATGCAAGTGTGCGAAGAAGCCTTAAAAGTTTTGAGGGTGAGTACTTTTATAACTTCATTCCATTTTATTATCTACCGTATTCTGTATATATAAAATTTCAGTCTACGTGGGTAAATGTTCTTAACATTTTTTATTCATTCATCTCATTTGCATTATACGTTAGTCAGATTCAGAGTAAAGTTTACATGTACAAAATTACATAAGACTGGTCCAATGGACGGAGGAGGGGATAAATGGTAAAAAATAAAATATATGGGGTATCGAATTAAAGGGAATTTCGATGGAAGTGATAATTTAAAAATAATTGAGGTTGGGCAAAATCTATCGGATCATCTAGTATTACATAAAAGTATTCATAAATGTAGGAGAGGAGATAATTCAATATAACTTCTGCCTATCATGTATATTTTAAACGAAAGTCAAAGGAATATGTAACTTCCCAAGTACTTCGTAAATCAAGATGCTTTAATTAAACATCTAAATAGTTAATGTTTAAGCAACAAAACTGCAGTATTAGTAATTCCATCTTACGGTACGCTGATCAATAATGACAATAAGGTGCTGCAGGAAAATGGATAATTAACCCTAGATATAGTAGATAAAGGGTCATAAGGCCAAGTGAAATATATCTTTGATTTTGTTATACAATTAAATGCAAATAAATTTAATCTGAATAAATATAACAATATGAAATTAGATGGAATTATATTTGTTATCCCTTCTCAACTTATTTATCAATTGAAGAATTACATTTTTACACACATTCAGATATGTATAAGGTGTCAAATAAAAGAAAAGAAAAAAATGTTCTTTAAATAAACTTGCACGTCTAAATTGATTATAACTTTAGGTGTACAACAAGCAGTATGTTTTTGACCTCCTTTTAACTTGACCTCTAAATAGATATATACTTATGCATGGGAGAAGATGGGCAAAAGGAAAATATGTATAACTATAAAATATTTAGAATTCTTCTGGAATTGAAGAATAATAAGTATCCTAAATAGAATCTATACTACTAACTTAGTATTTGTATTTTATTTAATTTTATCCTTTGTAATATGTCAATTATCATTGCCTTTATATCTCTCATTTAATTGTATTATGATATTTGAAATTATTGCAAACGTTGCTTGCATTGTCCATTTTAATAATAACATATTATTTGTAAGTTCCATAACTTCTTTAAATTGTAAATAATGATCGATTGAAAGAAGTTCGATCATTTAAATAACCGACAGCATATTGAGAAATAAAATGGGGACATACTTTCTTTCACTTTTTTTTTAGTAAATGATACGAAAGAAAAGAAATGAATTTATGATAATAATTTAGTATAATATTATGTATATTTTTATGTAATATCTACTATAATAATAATAAATTATATTAATAATTAAATATGAATAATACAGTATAAATAACCCTGTTTTTTATAGATTTTTTTTAAGTATGTAACGTTTACCAAATGAATTCATACTTTTTATTCCGAGTTTTTAATTAAACTTTATCGAGATGAAATGTTGATATCTGCAAGTTTGCAGTGTAATTAAATGATTCAACTAAGAATTTTTTATAAGTAACACAAGTGTATATTTCACTTAAACAGACGTGATGGAAGTTCGATCAAATTGTCGATTAAAGCACAAGTGCTTTGCCGCGGTTTACATTCCGCTAAACTAAGTACATGATACATTTGTACATTAATGGTGAAACTAAACTTGGTTGAAGGAAAATGAGCTTAACTAAGTTACGACTCTCAAAGGGTTTATTTGGTTCCGATATTTGACGCACGGCGGTTTTATTAATTGATGAGTTATCATGTTACCTAGTTTCCATATCAATTTTAGCTGCAGGAGAAAACATTCATCCGCGTTTGCGCGAAACGTAATAAAATTTAACTAATTTAAATGGAATAAAGCTTGCACTTTAGTGAAATAACGAGAATGACTCGATGCTGATATTTATATTCAACTGTACATTATCAGAGCAGAAGGATTAAGTCGAAAATAAGCGTCTAATAAGAATGCTCGACAATCTGACTAAGTCTTCGATCGGTACTCTCACACTTTAGACGTGACATCCTAATATTTGCTGCATATTGGCCTAATTTGATACTAATCGAAGCAAGAAATTTATCACAATTTACATCAATCAAAAAATGAAATAGGATTTATATATATTATTAAAATTAATTTAAAATATGAAATGTAATCCTGATAATGTGGTTATTGATCTGTCTTAGATAATTTTCTAAGATTATGAAAACATAATTGCACCATTATGTTATGTCAAAACTGATATTAGCTATATTATCCTGAACGTAACCTTATTGTAAGCGTAACAACGTTTCGGAGAAATTTTACTTCCAATTTATCAGAAAAGCCATCTTTATATACATATAGATATAAACTCCTGCTCTGGTTATTCAAAAATTTTAAGCTTACAAAATATATCTGCAAAATTATACTTCAGTCCTAACAGCATCTGTGAAATCAGTTAACGATCATATTCAGTAGGACAATCATGATAAGGTTACGCTAGGGAATTTCAATCATAACTTCGATTTTCTCTGGATCCATGTAACATCAATGTAAACTTGTAAAATTATTTCAGAATTCGAAGAGAAAGCCGGTACGAGCCATACTATATGTATCGGGGGACGGTTTGCGTGTGGTGGAGGATGAAACAAAAGGACTGATTGTAGACCAGACCATCGAGAAGGTGTCTTTCTGCGCGCCCGATAGAAATCACGAGCGCGGATTTAGTTATATTTGCAGAGACGGTACCACCCGGCGGTGGATGTGCCATGGATTCATGGCCCTCAAGGAGCCGGTAAGATCTCCCTTATCTGACAATATAACGTGATTATCCCTGCGATCGCTTCTGTTTACAGTTGTGTTGACGCAAAAGGCCTTTTATTTTTAGGGCGACAGACTGAGCCACGCGGTTGGCTGTGCATTTTCGACGTGTCTGGAGAGAAAACAGAGAAGAGATCAGGAGTGCGGGGTCACGATGACTTTTGACAACGCCACTTCAACGTTCACTAGGAGTGGTAGTTTCAGACAGCCGAGTCTGACGGAACGGTTGCAGGACTTGAGGGAAAGAGCAGTGGGTAAGTGGAAAGAAAAACGGAAATTTTATCGAAAAATCCGAAATTTTCGCGTAACACGGCACGAAGTCATCAGACGGCATTGAATGACACGTAAGAACACAATGGAGAATGTAATTAATGTAAAAACTTTAAGTCCAAGGTATATCAGAAGCCGGCATAATTGTCTGAGTATATTATTATCTGTAAACAAAGGACTATTAAATATTCCCCTGTTTACGGTCCTCCTGAGGAAGGATATTCTTACAGGAAGGTCGGTGATAACAATTATTAATGTTATTCAATGCCGGAGTTCGATGCAAAGAAAAAGACAGTTTAATGTGTTACCATTGAAACGAAGTTTTGTGTTCTAATTGGAAGATTATGTTTTAATAAAAAAAACTAAAGTAATGAAACAATTGTGATAAATGTAAATTTTCAATTAAAGTGGTTTCAATTGAAAAAGTGCATTTAAAATAACAAGTTTTTTTTCGTCGAAAGAATTTTAGTTGTCACAATTGTACTTGAATATTTTTCCAGTCCTTTTATTTGTTTTTTTTTTTTTATTATTATTATTGCACCAAATAACAGATGGGCAGTTTAAATATGTTTAAAACATTAAATAATTACATACTTCAGACCCTCTTGGATGTTGAATGCTATTTAAATTTTGCATATTAAAGTTTTGTAAATAAATTTGTTAAAATTTTGTTAACTGTACATTATTCAATAATTATTTATTTTATATTTAAATTGAAATTTCCAATATTATTTATATATTTTACAATATTATTTGAAACTTCATAATTTATTTACGATAGAACTAATTTATAGCTAATGATTTACAACTAAATCTTTAATGAAAAAATATAACATACAATCTTAATATGTTGAATTATATATTCTTTGTACTTTTGACTCGACTGTAAAATATTTTTAATGTTTGATAGCACTATTTTTATTAACTGATTTTAAAATCATTAGCCTAAATTTTATATTTTTGTTCCATGTTACTATAACTCACTTCATAACAAAAGGGTCTATTTTTTGCTCTTATGATTATAAAGTTAATCAAAAGCACAAGTAAAGTTTGTTTTATTAACAATTTTTAAATTTATTAAATTTGATTAAGCTAAATCTTGGCTATTTAATCCATTTTTTGAATGCAGTGAGTGTGTTTATTAATGATTTTTGTGGTATTTCAGATGTTCCACCTGTGAGACAGGTATACAATCCATTTGCTATCGAGAGGCCTCATGCAACGCCATCTATGCTAGAGAGGCAGGGTTCCTTCCGAGGATTTACTCAATTAAACCAGGCGTCTCCGTTCAAACGACAACTTAGTTTACGCGTTAATGATCTTCCCAGTAATTTAGAACGCACACGTAGTCTTAGCCTTGAACCGTCGGATCTCTCTCGTATGCCACTGTCCCACATTGTACCTTTAAAGCCACCTGGTAAGTCGTCATTCACAGATGCCATTACGTTTCTGGAAATATTATTAGTTTGAAATATCTGAATGATGTAATTTTTAAACGGTGTCGCACTTTTTACGGAGATTAATTGCTAAGTTGGACTAAATTGAGCCAAATAAGTGCGGCACTGTTCTTTTTTATTTATAAAGTGTATATTATTCTTTATTATTTCAATTATTTTTACATCTAAATGTGTTTTTTCAAATTGAATTAAATTTTGTTATCTCTGTATAACCATCTTTTTTTGCTAAATGCTATTTCAAGATTGTTTCTAAGATACTCTTCCTGTTTCATAACAGATTTCGAAGGATATGACGAAGGTCATTAATCCAAAATTTGTAATCATGGTTACTGCTTGCCCCCCTTGCTCGTCTGTTCTATGAGCAGAAATTAACATAGAAGTGTTTCATCTCAAACTATAAACAGCCCTGTCATCATTGTCACTGATATCTATTAGATTATCAAACCGAATTACTGTCTTGCATATGATTGTATCAAAGTCCTTCATAACATTATTATAACATAATCATTCTCGTTTTAGCTGTTTAGAACCTAGAACCGATCAGTGACTTGCCGAACTATCGTTAATCATTTTCAAAGTTGATAACATGAATTTGTAGTTTGAACTATTTTTAACTGAATGAAATGTTAATTGGACACTATTTTGAAGCACGAATCCTGGTAGACAAATGCACATTTCATTTTGCACAAAAATATTGATGTTTATTGAACACATGGTCATGAAGTGGCGGGACGACTTATTTTCAGAATATATATTTTTTTCTATTTTCACAGTAAGTCCTATTCCGGAAATAACTCCAAGCGGCCAGGACAGTGTATCGGCGATGTGTCAGCAACTCTCGCGGGGTCTTTCTCTGCTATCAAGTAACGACTATTTTGGACCGGTTGTTACGCAGACGACCACGAGCACCGTGTTTAAGGAACATTATACGAGTACTACTACTACAACCACAACACTTCCTGGTAATAAATTTTAGACTTATTCTGCATTAATTCATAATACTGTGGAAGAAGATGCTGTTAAGAATGTACATTATTAAAAATGTTAATGGAAACTACTTCACTTGAATGATAGATTTATGAAATAATAAGGTGCAGATATTTGAAAGCTGAGGGTCTATTAAATTCAAAAATTTGCATAGCTATCAATGAAATTGATTTTAAATGTGTTTCGCAATCAGTACAATTAAACTATCTTGTCACCAAAACGCTTTTGAAATTCTTTACATAAAATATTTATTTGACAATTTGTATTTTAGTGACCAACAGCACTTCGTTGGACGACATGAAGTTACAAAATGGGCCGAGCATTATGAACAACAATAACAATACAGATAAGGAGGAACAGAAAAATAATTCGAATATAAATACAACTTCAAACTGGCGAGAGACTGCGTCACCATGTCCTCCGGTCAATCCTCGGTTGACTCCTATTCTAAATAGGAGCTGTAATCTCAGCCCAGTGCTCCCAAAAGTCAGCAATGCGAATAACGTGGTGATAAGTACTCCAGTGCCAGCCACTTCCACAACTGTTTTTGGCACTTCCGTGACTGGAAGTCCCGCCTTCAGCACAGCTTCTACATCATCCTTGTCTAGTAACAGCGCTACCAACTCAGTCCTCAACAGGTCTCCCATCCCGATGAGCCAAATGACGCCCATAACTAGTTCTCCTAGTGCGAGTGTTTCCTCTGTTTCTCCGGCGTTATCGAATACTTCAACGGAAGTACAGAATACTACCACGAGCACCGTGAACACAGTACAACCAACAGTTCCACCGGTTAGTTTAAATCTCTTTTTCGAAAAAATAAAACGAAAAAAGACTTGAAAATGATATTACAAAAATTAAGTTCAAGAGTTTTTTTTTAAACATTTTAAAAGTCTTTCAAAAGTTTATCTTATAGGTCCAGAATTCTGTCAAAACTACAAAAATTTTACAGCAATTGTAAAAGATAAGGAAAGAATTATATGCAATAAAAAATAAGCAGTGATATTTTGTTTGTTTGTTTTTTTTTTAATTTGAATGGTATTTTTATATAATTTATATTATACATGTTTTATATAAAAATACATATTACGAAACTTTTAAATCATTTATTGTTGAAACATAATTTTAATCGATTAATTACATTTTTAAAATGAATTTCACAAATGCAAACATTCTTTGACTTCCAAATTCTTTATATACATTCGTCATCAACGATAATTAATATTTTATTAAAGATGAATTTCGATTCAGCAAAACTTGTAGGAATAATAAAATATTCATGTAAATTTCTTATGTCCAAATGTTATAGTCTTGTCATGTTGTGTAAAAAATGTTCACTGCACAAGGAAAAATACAGTTTCATTTTTATATTATTCTTAATAACAAAGAGTACTATAAACTTTTAGAAGGTACTTTTGAGTTTAATAAATGACAGAGTTTTTATGAAGAAAAAGTAAGTTGTATATTTAAATTCCTAAAAGCAAACTGTTTTTATAAATGTTATACATAATTAAATACACGTATTCTTTAAAACAATAATATTTCTATTTTACAATATTTTTAGTCTTTTATATCATGATATAACTTACTTTACATTTTTAGATTATATACAAATAAATTATACGTATCATTTTTTATTTAATTACAGCTGATCAAATTTTTCTTACATTTTTATTCGCTTTATTGGTAATGAAATTTAAAGTCTACATCGTATACATCTAGAAATCAATGTAGCGAGGAATATATAGAATAAATATTTGCTTCAAAACATTTGCGTATTGATTCAAATATATATAGTCAAACAAGTGCCGTAGTAGTTAAAAGAGTTACTCGACTATTTTTACATGAAAGTTACAATTAGAATTTTTTTCGTTTGTAAGTAAATATTAACATTATTTTAAATAATGCTATTTTGAGTTGTTCTGTTATTATTAGATTATAAAAAATATAGTAAAAATACATTCGTAAAATTTAATGATGTAATATAAACTTTAATTTCGTAAAAAGAAATTAATAGGAAATGTTTGTACTATAGTTAGATTGAAAACATTTACTGTTTAATGTGCGGATACAAAGAAAATCTGTAAATTTATGTAATGTTATCGATTAAGTGTTGCAGTATCAATTTGAAAGGATTTAATTTTAATATTGAAATAGTACCTTAGTAGAATTTAATAGTATTTTAGAATTTAACCTGCGGTCTATTATTGTTACAAAGTTAGTGCCATGGAGTAAATAGCAGATTTAGGTAGAGTATTAATAAAATATTCCACGTTAAGTGCTGAATAAAAATACTAAATACTTAATACTAAATACTGAAAATAAATACAATACAGAGAGTAGTTAATTTTCGCTCTTTAAATGTTTCTTTATCAGTCTATAATATTTTTTTCAAATACATATTTGTTTTTTATTTGAAAGAGACACATTTTGACAAGAAGACACCTTTATAAATCTAAAAGAGATTGTAATTATGTGAACATACTAATTAATTAATATTATATTTTCAGGTAACACCAATTCCACCTTCAGCGAACCTCCCAAAACCTGAACAATGGCTTGGAACGGTAACAAGTTCTGTACCAGTACCTCAACAGCAAACGAGTGACACTCCACCTGCCATTCCACCAGTACCACAAAGTGTGCGAAGGGCACCACCATTACATGCCCGTGCACTGTCTCTAGGTTCAGCGTCAATGAGCGTACCACCTAGAGGCGGCTCGAATGATCCGTTTGACGCGGAATGGGCGGAAATTGCAGCTAGGAATTTGCGCCAGGCCGCTGCCGCCTCCACTACAAATCCATTCATAATGCCTAACGCGACTCAAGCATTTCAGGTTCAATTATAGCGCCAAAAATACAAAAGACGCAGACAAGTTGTCAAATTCTAAAATACGCAAAGTTCCGAAAATCGGCTCCCAACCTTCTCTCGAAGCTACCTCCAAAATTACAGTTTAATACGGCTGGTAGATGTTGAGAAAAAAACGACGATTATCGTCGACCAATCCACTTCGTTTTTAAGCAGGATTAATGCATGAATCAGTCCGTGATTTGTGTAGCTCTTTACTCATTATCTTCGTAACCCCTCAAGCGATTTACATGAAATTTTGCAATGTGTTTTTGTTTACAAGAAATCTTTCATTGTTACATTCTCGATCGCGCGAATCGAATGGACCGTGCGCTTACGTTGCTTTTTAATAGCGCAGGGCGATTCATGCGAACGACTCTGTTTTTCCAAGTATTTTTATAAAAGAGTCACGGACTTTGGCGAGCTTGTTTGATTGTTGACAGAGATGTACTTAAGTTGCAAGCGTGTCGAACGCACACGGCCTTCGGGCATTTGAGCTGAGAATGTATAATCCAAACGAATCATTGGTACTTATTTATAGATGAAAACGATCAAACGTTCAGTGACCTCGTACGACGTCGAAATGGTCGCGAGATAACTCGACTGTAAGTAAATAAACTGGAAAGAAATGAACAGGCGAATTGAACATATATTTAGAGAGAGGGAGAGTGAGGTGCCGAACACCTTTTTAACATCATTTAAATAAGGGACATTTCTTACTGAACAGTCGATACTATTGTTTTTGTTTTGTTTTTTTCTTTAACAAATATTTGTTACGTGTAAACATGTGCACAAGAGACGTAAAACGTCTGCTTAAATATGAAATTTATCGCGATTGCTTCAGTGTTAGTTAAATTGAATAACTACAAATTATTATAAATAAGAAAATATCCTTATGTCAAAGCTTATTTTAATATGCATGAATAATGAAAAATAGTATATGTATAAATATTGGCCGATCAGTTGAGAAAGTTCCTTAAAAATTCGACTTTGCGGTAGCTTGTAGATTCGAACCAAGCGGCAATCCTCGTTCTTTGCACATAAAACCTAATAAATTTACACGCACCGCAACTTGTCAAAATGCCGCACTGATTAGTCTAAACCGAACTCGTTTTACTGAGGACAAGCGAGTTTTCCAGGGACGCATCAAGATGAACGATTCGGCGCTGCTCCACTTTACCGTTTTCGATCAAAACCAACTTTCTGTCACAACTATTTTTGTAATGACGTTCTATTTTTTACAATGTTTGTATATCAAAAACGATTGTTTGTATATACAAGAGCCGTTTGAGTACTTATGAGTTGTATACTTTTTCCAGTACCAATCGTACTTATCGCGTACTTAATTGTAAATATTTTCGTCAATCACGCGCAATCGTTCATCTTTTAATATCAATCGCGTGGGCCTCGACGCCCCTCGTCAGAACTTGGGTTGTAAATATTGGCACTCGAGGGGTGTGGAGCACGCGTGATGAAACTCAAGAATCGGAATAAAAAAAAATGATATTGTTTCCGTTACGATGTGACTCGTAAATATTGTTATGATAAAGCTTTCTCCTCCTAGGAAAAAGGTTCTTGTTTCGAACTATTTTTCTGGGTTTGCAATAAGTCATATGATGGCTTGACATCCGAGGTCTGTGATACGCCATGGCGGCTAGTATTCACTGCGAAAAATGAATTACAAAGCATAATTAAAAAAGAAATAATAATGATAATGGAAATTAAAAGATAACGTTGAGGATGAATCGAGTTTTAGAGCTGCTGGCGAAAAAAAAACACGCGCATAGTTACTTATTTACAACGTAGACGTCGATCAAGCGACGAACTGTTTATCACAAGACAATTATACAGAACGCAGTTAGGCGAACAACTAAATACTACATTATCGTTGTCTATTACATATTCTTTGAAGATGCATTTACCTTTCACGACGGCAGGAATTTGCAAGAGTACTAAATATATATACAACATATGTTCACGATTACGCAAGGATATCAAAAAATAAAAAAAATAAAAAAACTGCAAATGATATTAAAGAGTAAACGAAAAACATGGTCTCTTATGTATGGTGATTCGATTCCCTGCTTTTTTCTTTGTCGGTGCAAAGTCAGTTTTTGTCATTCATCAAAATTGATGAGGTTCATTTGCTGGGTGCGACATTAATACCTTGATGTACATAAGAAATTTTGTAATGTTTCTAATCTCGCAATTATTGTACATAAGATACCATTTATGAGTGCTGTTGATTTTTTTGGATGTAAAGAGCATAATCACGAATTGAAGTTTGATTTTCGTGGTTTGTCCCGTTACGTGATTTGTGAATTGGAAAAATATATCGTTAAAAAATAACTTGCCTTTAAAGAGTACAGTTATTCTTTAGTAATAAGTTATAAATAATAAATTTTCATGTTTTTAAACAGTTCCAATATATTTATAATGCATTATTGAACATAAGACAGAGTACTAAACAATTCGAAGTCTTTTAAATGAATGAATCCATTAAAATTAAACGTTCGATTAAAATTTGTATTACAATTTTTTAATAAACTTTTATTTTGTATATCGTTAAGTTGAATATAATTAAAAAAATAATTACTCTGACGATATATTATTCTCGTTTACAAATTTTGATTTGTCTGTAAATGTCGAATCTCGCCTGTGTATGCACTGTACATAGATTAGTTATTTAAATATGAATATGAATATATTACATGGATATCAATTATGAAAATATATAACGAGCTCAATGTGGCTCGAAGTACTTTCATTTGTCGATCCTTTCAAACAACCCTACAGACATTGTTGTTCATTTAAACAACAAGTAAAATTGGAAAAAATCGTTAACAAAAGAGAGGAAGAAAAATGGAAAAAGAAATATAAAACGTGAGGGGGACACAAAGGGTCGAAATGTGAAGTAGTCCTGGATGTTTTCAGTTTTACAAAGCACACAAATCGCACATATATTGCATTCCTTAAGCACAGGTAATTAGCATTTTCGACTGAGAGGCAAAACAATATTAAAACTTTTGTATATAAACAAAATTGAATTCAGGAGAAATTCGTGGAATTCAAAAGAAGAATATGTTTCAAATTGTACCTCTTTTTAATGTTTCATTTATGTTTACAAAATTTTATTTAGTCATAAAATGGATAAACTTATTGTCTATACCCGAAGTTGTATTATAATTATATTACTTTATTCATTCGTTCGTTAATATTTAAACTGAAAAAAAACTCATATTGCATTTTGACTCCTTTTTTTTACGGAAAATGTGCTTACGTCCGTCCTACAGAAACACTTATTAGCACAAGAAAATATAAAAAATTGTGTTTTTAACTCAAAATATGTTTGTAGATAATAACTTTTATGAAACAAAATCTTTATTTCCAATTCTTTAGTTTTAATTGAGAATGCAAAAAAAGTAAGGACGTTATAGCTATGTGAAATACCATTGATTGTCGTAAGAACGACAAGTTATACGTATATTTTTTTGTAAAAATGTCTAAAAACAATTCCCATTATTTACCTGAGTTATTAATTCAGACATATCGAAGTGAAAATCCAGATAAACTTTTATTATCTGTAAGTCAGTGACTCACAAATAGCAACAAATAAACAATTATTTGTTTTGTAATCTTTTAAATTTTATTTATTTAAATTGGATCATAATTAATTACTATTTAAATATAAAGTGAGATTAATTTGCTGTAATTACTTTGATGTAGGATCAATTTTTTTAACTCGCCTATGAAATGTTAACGACCCAGTTAGTTACATGAATATTAGAGGTAAAAATATATAAATATATATATATTTATGAATGATACATTAGTGGGTGGATATGTTATATATGGATATATTAATACGTAAATGGATATATTTATGAGGAATGATAATTGGTTAGCAAGGAAAACACTGGGATCGAAACACATGCGAATGAGCGCGTGCCAAAGTTCAAAAGTGCAAGCGTGTCGGTTGCAAGTAATGTCACAAGTATGAGCGACGAAACAAACAAAATTATAAGGATTAATTATAATACTGAGCGTTTAATAAAAGAGGCGTATGCACGCACGATCGGAAGTTGTCTTGTACATAGCGTGGAGTCGGCGAACGATTCCTGAATTATTATAAGAAATGACGCGTGTATATTACGTAAATTTTTTCTTGTTCATTTTGCAATGTACCAGCCTCTGTAAAGATACGGTTTATTATAATATCTGTTGTGATTACAAAAAACGAGTATTTCATTTAAAAACTGCTGACCTTTTTTATTTGTATCTCAACATCAAGTTTTCATCTTAAATTATAAATCTTTCATATTTCATGCAAAGAATTTTTGACATACAAGAATGTTTCATGAATATGTTATTCTTCTTATATCAAACATGTAAAATTTTTAACTGGATTTTCTAAAAACACTTCAGTTAAGAGTAATTATTTAGTTTAATATTCCACTAAAAAATGTATTGTATAATTTTTGAGAATGAAAGGCTGTGTATTCTAAAATTGACTGGCACAAAACCTAACATGTTACTTATTTAATAAATTATTTAAGAATATTTTATTTTGAAAGGGAGACAAATTTTAAATACATTTTCGTATTTAAATACAAATCCCATCTATAAGTTTATTCTCGTAGCCTATTAATTTCTAATAAAAACATTATAATTATAATATATAATATTACAACGCAAAGATTGTTTTTTATGAACACATTTTTGTGACATTATAAATAAGGTTCAAACTATATTAATTCATAAACTAGAATATTTTCACTTTACTTTGCAAAAGGATTGTTCAAAAAATTAAAAAGAGTTGCATTAATTTACTTCCAAAGCTCTTTTTGCGATCGCTGAGTAATTTAATAACATTTATTAATTAATTTTAAAGATCACAGTATCCGAACGGTAAAACTTTTAATTGGACTATACTCGTATTGTAAAGTAGTTACGTGATTGCAATATAAAATATTCAGTAACAAAAAGATGATTTAATAAACTTTTGGAATAAACTTCAAAATATTTTTAATTTAAAACGGTCGAAAAAACAATTGATCTTGATCAAACAATTTGACAATTATAACTTCATTATCCAATTTAAATTAAAGACGTTAATTGCGGAACCAAATTTTCTAGTGAAAAACCCATTGAATCTCATGTAATTAAAAACAATAATTAAAATCTTTATTATAAGAAATTTTTATAACAAAAATTATCTTCTACAATGAGCTGTAATAAGTCGTTAGAAAATTGCTTGAATTGTCCAAATATTGTGTTGTCGCAATGGTGCCAGAAGCCCTATAAGGATGTCTCAAAATGCTCGATTGACAAATCTAGTTCCGGACAGGTGGACGTTTGTTTTCAACGCACGTATGAATGTAATAGATATACCGCTTGGGCATTTATTTTCATCGATATAAACGAGCTGAATACAGATATAAAACGAATTTGAAGAAGCCCCTTTTGCAGTCTTACTGAGTGAGCCATCTCGATATTTGATTCTGTAGAAGAAAATCTAAACTACACCTAAAACTTACATATATTCGTCACATCTTTTCAAAGCAGATATTTACAATATAAATATTCAATTACATGTAATTTGAATTGACTAAAAATAAAAATAACATTAGTACTTTCGCAAAAAATATTTTTTTCTTATTTTATTAATTAGTGTTCTTTTTGTATTCAAAATAGAATTTAACTAGCAATTGATAATTTAAACTTAATCATCACATGTGAAATAACCAATGTGGTTAATATAATTTATCAACCCACTAAAATACTTTGATCAAGTCTGTCTGGCTTGATTTCCTTTTATTAAGAAACGCGATTTTTGAAACAAAAAGAAAAAACTTTAAAACATATACCCTGCTTGCCAACCAATCGATATCTTTGGTGGTAAAAACAATTAATTTTTCCAAAAGTTTCATTAACATTAGTTTCTTCTTTGGACAATTTTTTTCACGCTACCCCGACTTTATCCCAGTAAATTCTGGACTTTCTCTCGTCTCGACAGGGTGTCAGAGTTGAAACACGTAATTTATTTGCGACAGGTTGACTTACGCGCCGTGTTACTGTTTCGCTATATACCGACTTGCCCTCCGAACCCTTCGTCCGCGTCGTCACAGTAACTATACTACTGTTGTCTCAAATAGGTCGATTGCTGCGACAACTGTGTTGCTTAATCGTTTCCCGTCGATTTATACCTTGTAATGGCAGCAGTCTGGCTTAATTGATGAATCGTACACAGCAGCTATTTGAAAGAATTCAAAAGACATCGATCACCCTTTACTAATTATCGCGGCTTGTCTTCAACATTTTGTTGGGAGTTAATTGGAAAATTCAAAGAAAACCTGAACTTCAAATTCTTTGTATAACATTTGAATAAATGAAAATTTGCTTTATTGGGGGAAAATATTTCAATACCACTTTGAACAAGCGATTAAATCTTAAATCGTAACAATTTGGAAATGATAAGATAAATTAATAAATTTGTCAATTGAATTAGTAAATTTGTTTCAGTACGAAGAAGAGACCGTTGCCGAGAGGGTTGCCACCACCATGTTGTCACATAAAACCACCACCCTTCGTGTGTCCGTTTGAACTATTGAAATATCCAATAATGGTTTACCCTAACGTTTGTCCATAAGATTTGCTGAAAAGTCCCTGAAAGAAATTTAACGTACATTGATTATAACATAAATTATATAAAAATAAACAAAGTTATGTTATTGTAACTTTTTTAAATAAAATAAAATTCTTTTTGGTCACTCATTCAAATAATTATCTACGTCAAATTATCGATCGTTTCGAAAGAATTATTGCATTACTGTTATTTTATCGACTTTTTTAGATTACTTTTTGATTTTTCAACCTAAATTCTTACATCACATATTTGACAAGACTTAAATTCTTTAAAGTGCTACTGACAGTTCTTTTCCCTGACCAATTGAGAAGCCAAGTAGAAATGTTTGTCAACTAAACTTTCTTAAAATGTTCAGAAGAAAATGTAGTAGTATAACTTCAAATATTTCAAAAGGAATGAAAACTTCATTGAGTGAATAATTCTTAACATGAAATTTATGTCAAGAAAAATGTTGAAACGAAATTAAATACATTTATAGTTGAAATAAATGAAGTTCATATAAAGGAAAGAATTGAATACGTCGATCCTTAGGATTTGATAAAAGAAACGATTACCATTGTTTTAATGCATATAATATTCTAGATGAAAAGTATTTTTTTATGGTATGTTTTATATGAAATAATATTATATCGTTTCAATCAATTATAAAACAATAAAAACGACTGGGCCAAAAATCTGTAACACAAATAAAGTGACAGAATCTACAAGCCTTTGTATTGCTGGGCCGTATCCAAAATTTACCGAACCGAATCTGTGTTATGAGATATCAACTTGTGTACCAACTTCTTCATCGAGCCCGAATTGTTGTTTACAAAGCACGCATGAAGAGTCCTTGCAGTATGTTTAAATGAATAAACTCGAGGAAAAAAGTGATTTATAAAGTCACAGAATAAAAGTAGAACTAGAACAAAAGTAACATTTTTCTTTCTAACTTATCATTAAATGTAACAATGGAATATCAATTTAATAAGAAAATATTATGTAATATCTCAGGATTATGCAAATATTACTATAATCTATTAAAAAATATCAGAAAAAAATGTCAAGGTATAATATAAATAAATATACGTTTACAAAAGTACAAGCGGACGATTTTGATTAATTGCATTGTAATTTGTTAAATAAAATTCATTGCATTGACTTTAATGTAATAATATAATATCAAGTAAAGCGATGCATTTACATTTTTGATTTAATGGCGTATATTTTGCGCGCAACGCAACGTCGATCAGAATCTGTTTGTCTCGTAATACGTGATCATTATCTTGACTAATGCAATGACATGCCGATGCACCACAACCGTCAGTAAAATTGACGTTTCAAATAACGCCGGAATCACGTGTCGTCAAACGAAATTTGGACTCATTTCGCGATGACTAAATCTTCATTTTCAACAACAAAATGGTGCACAAAAAGTGCGCGAAAAACGATATTATCGTAATTGATGATGATGATTTTGAAAAGTAAATCTTTATTGCGAGTGTCATTAATGATGAAAAGTCATGCATTATGCAAACTTCCCGTTAAATTTTAGTTTCGAAATCGTTCGCAATTTTGATTCATTTCATAAATATAAATGTGTATGATGAAAGGCACATTTTTGCAAAATATGCAAATATAATTTCGATTCGAAATTGATTTCGAGGAAAAGTAAAAAATTAAATGTAGAATTATATTTATAAGTATTTTTCGTTGTTTTTGAAATAGAGCGTACCTGATGATGACTTATACATCATACATCATTGTTGGGACAAATTGTGGCAATACGCACTGCAAAAACAAGCGTTCTGTACAGAACGCTTTTGACGCTTTTTTGGAACGTTTCAAATGTTCCTGACTAAAGCGTTTAAAACGTTCCAAAAAAGAACGCATAAAACGTTCTTATCTGTCAACGGTCTATATTAATATGATATTAAAATCAATGTATATAAGTTTTATTATGTATTAATATTATTGGCCCATTATTTTGTTTTATACATTTTAATGTTTCACGACACAAAACAAACGTGCCAAGTTCACGC
>JABFPN010003568.1:0-17646 GCA_022817305.1 Leptoteleia sp. ZL-2020
CTATTGCCAGTATGGGGGATATCTGGGTAAGGCGTTACAAAACTAACTAGGACCCAGATTAGATTACATAGACTGGACCAGTATAGGGTTACCCAATATCGGCAAACCCGGAGAGGCCCTACCAAAGACCCAGACTGGCGTGCCCTTTCTCGGAACGCCCGCCGGGCTTGCCCTGGTAGGGCCCGGATTTTAATCCGGGTATACCCTGACAATTCTTACTAGGGATGTCACTTTCTCAAGTACCACTTTTCAGAACTGTGGTACTTCTTGTCACATTGTCAAACATTATTTTATACAGGAACACATAGAGTCCAGGATTACTATACTATTTTTTTCAGCGTATAACTAATGTTGACTTAACAAACATTCAATGTAAAATTAACATATATTAGTTAACAAAATTAACATATATTAGAAAATCAGTAAATTAGACAGGCACACCAAGTTAATAAATTGTCATCAACAATGATGAAAGAACATCGTATTTCTTCCAAGCTCTCAGCAACGTGACAAATAAGTAATGATAACAATAATAAAAAGCTGACATCGTATTTCGTCCAGCGTGTTAAATTGGATAATAAATAAACAAATGCGAGAGGGAAGATAAGAAAAGGTGAGCTGCGAAGGTTAAGTACCGAACAGGTAGGTCGCGCGAGCGACACTGACCTCGCGTAATTTTGGTACACATGACCAATTGGCTGCAGTGATTATGTCAATGAGCACAAGAAAGCAAGCGAAACAAGAAGATGACGGACCGTGGAGCGAGACCGTTCCGTCAACGAGAGAGAAGCATTTACCAGAACAGGTTTCGATTTCCTCGCTTCGCGCGCTTTTTTTTTACGTTCAATCACAATCGCAGAAATCACACGAAATTATCAACGGCGTAATTTGAATAATAAAAATGATTTGAAACTTGAAATATTTTAGTGATGTATAATGTACAATGAAGTTTGATACGATATAAAAAATAATACTTTCAAAATGTATATTCTACATTGAGAGAGAAAAAAATTAATTTTTAATAAAAAGTTTACTAATTGGCATTAAAAGACAATTAAAATTTGAATGTTTCGATATAAAATTTATAATTAATTCTATTCTCACTTAATACTCATATTTGGAACGGACGCGTGCGCATTTAGCGTCACATCTCTGCAACTTCACGCCGTACTGAATTGATGGATTTAAACGCTCTTTTTACAAAACATTTAATTCAACATTAAATCATCCATTTTTCACGTACAATTTAACATTAAAACGCTAAAAATACGTTATCAAACGTTATGCTCGCAGATACTTTCATCGCGGTATTATAGATTCTATACATACCCGGGACAACTATTTATAACAATAAAAGCCTTTTATTATATCTTATCTTGAAATATATATGCGGAGATACCAATTGATGGGCAGCCTCTCCAACGTTGAATTTTTCCTTCAAAATTCAACCGGCGAAACTTTAACGACGGAATTTCCTTTACTTCCACTTATTTCCGTGAAGCAACGCGCGCGGCGCACAAAAAGCGCCGATCGAATATCTGCCGCGAGGTTCGCAATTAAGCTTATAAAATTTTTATGCAAGCATAACAATGATATCGCCACGGTTTGTACAGTTGCGATAAGATCTCGCGGTAAATTTGTAATTGGCTTACGTGATATATCTAAAATCTACTCTAGTGGACTACCGCACGGCGCTTACAACAAAGTCTATTAAAAGTGGAGGGTAAAACCGGTGGGAGGGGGGGGGAGGAGAGAAATTACGACGCCATTCAACCATTCGACCAGGCCAACATTTTTCTTCGCCAAAGTAAATATGATTTTCCTCGTCCGCGCAAGCTTATTCAACTCATCGGAGTTTATCTTGTGTCTGGTGTTTTCGAGCGGCCATCAGTTTCAAGCTGCGATGAAATTGGAAAAAAAGACGGGAGATCGTAATCGCGCGTGGATAAAAACAAGACAGAGTCATGATTTGAGGTTGTTCCGACGGAATAACACCGGACGCGCGGTCGAAAAACGCCAAATTGGGGCCCGTTGTTAATTGGTAAATTGTTGGAAAAGTTTCACCGGACGCGTATTACTTCGGCCCATTATTTTTGGCCAGCACGAACGTACCCTTTTGCGGGAGATATCCGAATGTAAACACTTCATCACTGAACCGAGGTCATGCGGAACTGTGTTTGTTTTTGTTTCGTTTCACGTAAACGAACGTCAAAACATGCAGGTATGTGCCTGTCTGTCCAACGCGCGACGACGTCTGATTCGACATTGGTCGAGTGGGGCTTTGTTTATCTCTTCCCTCCTTTTATGGAACTATCACAGAGATGATCTCAGGTAAAAATTTCGTGACGATAATTACGAGGTCTTTTGTATCGGAATATTTATCGTCCTGCGGCCGGCAAGTCAAGTAGTTTTTGAGACTCGAAATAATTGATATTTATGGCTTTGTGGAAACAAAGAATATCACAATCTTTTTTTCCCCAGTATTGTTTCTTTTTTTTTTTTTTTTTTTTTGGTTCCTCATTTTCATTTTATTTTTGGTATTCAAACATTTTTTTTATTTCAATTGTTCTTCAATATTCATTTAATACAAAACAAAAATAATAATAATGATAATAATAATAAATCACATGTACATACCGAGAAAAGGTCTAGTAAAAATTACTAACATTAGTAAAACGATTTTTACCTTACTAATACGTTATGTCATTTTTATTAAACCTTTTTCCCAGTGAACATTATTCCCATTCAACAAAATTAATGAATATTAATTAATTGAAGTTTATTTACAAAAATTATTAAGCTATCTTATTGCTGAAGAAGAAGTTCATTTCTGCCCAAAAATGCAACTAGAAAAAGGTATCTAATTTTTCATGGTACTTTGACATTAATTTTTATAGAATTTATTCTCTCAGCGCAAATTTTCTTTAATTGAAAAGCAAAATATTAGTCTCCTACAATTAGCTTCTTGGATGTTCTTTCAAAATTTAAAAACGTGAAGTCAATATATTAAATACGATAAATGATGTATTACTTTTGTGTTACATTTTGCATCGCTTCAATTTTTGAGTATATTTTAAAAATATATGCGAAAAGCAGACTCATTACGGCATACTGAGAATATGAAACTCGTTCACGAGTGACAAATCACCTTAAGGTGCACGTATCAAAAAAAGTTGCAACTGATTTAGCTCCACCAAAGAGGCTTCTCAAACTGCAAAGGCTAATTAAATTTAACTGTTATATCACGCCATCGCAACGATTTTAACAAGAATTATTATTTTTAGCGGTTTATTAAATAATACGTATATTAAATAATGAACTTTAAATACTTACGAACCAGGAGCGCGGATGAAAAAGTGTATTAATTGTTGCAGTAAAGTTAATTTCTTAAGTTGTTTCCGTCATTGGAAAACTTTCTTTAATTATTCGCTATAAAAACTGTATTTCAAAAGCGAATAAACTTTTTATTCGAATTAAAATAATGCACGACTTAGCTAACGGTATAATTAAACGATAATCGACGTTAATTAAAATTCAACTAATCTAACAAGAGGAACTGTCATCCGATACTTTTTCCTCAAAATTTATTTACAAGTTCATTGTTCCCATGCGAGTTGCAACTCATATAAATTGACGTTGGAAAATGGAATTCATTTCGCTTCGGTGAAAGACGTTGGGTTAAAGTTTCAGGAATTGCAGTGAAAAAAAGTGTAATTTATCAATTAATGAAATGAACATTTTTATCTCGCGCGCGCGAACTCATTCCAGAACACGTAATTGTGTGTTAAGTATCGAGCTCGAGTTGTTCGGGTGCTTTCAAACTCGCGAACGACACACCTCGTTCCTTCTGCGCCGAGGAAGGGAGAAACGAATGGAATTTCTGCGTTCGGCCTTGGTAGGTCGTTTGTGTCTGAAGGCGTCGTTCGCGTCCTACACGCTCTTCTCAAAAGATATATTTGATAGTGAAAGATAGGGAAAATAAGAAAAAAGGAAAAAAAAAAAAAAAAAAAAAAGAAAGATATCCAATTTATACTTGCAAATTATAATAACAAAATTGTAAAGAGATGTAATTTAACAACTTGATACTATCTGTTGTGTTGTCATTATTGTATTTTGCAAAACTTTTCAAAATAATTTATTTGCATTTATTGTTTGTTTCGTAATTTATTTCAGCAGAATAAATTTTACGTCAAACACAAAACCATTATGTTTTCCAGCGTTGAAACAAAATATGTGGCATTTTATCACTCGAACGTCTTTTGAAAGATCCTACTTATTTTCAGTAAAACAATATACACTTTTGCACACTAGGAAAAAACATCCGCTCGCTCGGTGCAATAAGTCAGAAATATTTATCGATCCCAGTACATTTACTTACACGTAGATATTCTCAATATGTTGCGCAACATTTTGCGTGCAATAAATATGCAAAATTAAGGGTCGATTTATTCAGGAAATAAATTAATGAAATGAATTATTTGACTGATCGAATGCAAATGTTTTAAATTAATATTAAAAGCTATTAAATTGTACTCGTCTCTTCAATTTTAAATGTAAAAAAAATCTACAGTGGAAAGATCTTTTAGTATTAATGAAATTAAAAATTCATCCCACGATTTGATCCCAACAAGTGAAGGAATTTCTTCTTTTTCTTCCTTTCTTTAAAGCACAATTTATTTACATTATTTTGCTCTTTTGTGTAAAAAGGTTACAAAGCGAAGTCTCATTCATTTCGTGTCTGACTCAGAGAAGTCTTCGCGGAATGAATTTCTTTCTGATATTACTTTGTCCTCACCTTTCTTCGGAAATTTAAATTCCTTACGTTGCATTGTCTTCCTTAATCAATAATAAAAATACTCCGTAACGTATATACATATTCAAATCTTTTGTCTGAATTATATTAGGTTTCACGTTAAATACCTTGGTACAACAGGGGAAGTATTTTAAATTTAATCAAACATGGCAACAGCACACACGTATTCAATATCAAAATTTTAAATCTTTTATTCGCATAATAATTTACACTTTGCATTAAATATTATTTATATTAAATATAACTGAAATATACAGCATTGTTAATTTCTTTATTCAATGAATATTAGTTCTTCTTTTAATGAGGTAAATGACCAGTATAATACTGATTAATAATGTGTATGTAACAAAGGGACTAAAATAATTTTATTAAAAAAAATTAAGAAAAACTGACATAATCAATAGCTAAATATAACAGTACTGTTACACGTGATTAAGTTTAACATAAATAAAGTAGTTTTGCTACTGGTTTTAGAATTCGTGAGAATTATACATCTGCTTGAAGCAGAAAGAAACTTATATTTATGATATGTAAAGCAAGCAATATGTATTCATTAAACAATTTTTTCATAAATTTTTGTTATGAAATCTCTGATAACAAAACGTACAAATATAACAAATAACTATATGCTTTGGGTAAAAAAAGCACTTTGGTAAAGTAAATTTAAACATTAAGATAATATATGTTTATAATAGAAAAAGGCACCATACAAAACTGACACGAAAAAAAAAGAAAAAAAAAAAGAATCCATATATTGGTTCAATAAATAGTCTATTTTTTGGTAAAACAAACTGTAATGCGGACCCAGCATATTTTCTTGAGTGCATAAACAATGCCAAATTATTTATTTGTATTAATAATTGCATCCATTAGAGCACCGCAATTTTAAATTTAACCCGCATTTAATTGTGCAAGGTTTGCTTCCTCGTTACCCTACATTCCATACAATCGTGGTAATTTATATATTAAAGTTTCCCGAGCAATTTGCACTCAATGCAATTGCAATCTTTTTCTCGAAACCTATTTAATTAATGAATCACTTCATTAAGAGTCAAAAGATATATCAAACGCGCAGGATGTTTTTGTTGTTATGAAGTGACATTAAGTAAACAACGGGACAACGACCCATATAAATGAACAGTAGCATGTTTATGTATAATAAAAGTAATCACGAAATTAAAATTAAATAACAATTGTGGTCAAAGAAAATCGACGTACTTTGTAAACATTTTCTTATAGTGCTTACTCCCATTTGCTACAATTAACAACATTAGTTTAAATAACTTATTTCGTGCAATTAGATATAATTAATCAATTAAGTCTATATATTTTATTCAATAATTTCGCTTCGTTATTAATTTAAATTACGTTTTGCAATTATCCGTATAAATTCATAAATAGGGTTTTAAATGTCTAATAAATTATACAACAAACTATAAGTTGATCTACACGGTGAGGTAAGATTATTAACATATTAGAAACCAGGGATTACACATTTTAAGAAACTGAATTCCGATTTTTGGCAAACATTTTCTTTTATGTTTTGTCCGTTAGATGTCGCTATTCAGTGTTGCTGACCTATTGCCTATGTCCTTCATAAACCAATTGTTAAACAGTTTACTAAAATTTAATAAACAAATAGTTAAGTTGTACGAAACTACATAAAATTATTAGTTTAATAAACTAATTTAATAAATTTTAATCATTCAGTTTTTCATATAATGATATTCTGTAAGTATAATGCCAAATTACTAAACTTTTTATTAAAAATTGATATTTCTGTTTTATCTCAAGGGTCCAAAAAGTATCAATGAGACCTATAAGTATGTAATATTGTTACTTGCATGGAAATTCCCTTCAATTTGATACCCCATATGTTGTATTATTATTTTTTCCAATTTTTACTATCCCTCCCCCCTACTATGTGGCCAATCTCATATGTAATCTTGGCACATGTAAACCTTACTTTGAATGTAACGAATGTCTGATGAGAATTTGATCTTTATCTGATAATTGGTTGAAAAGTTTTAAGAACATTTACATACGTATACTGCATTTTGATATATAAATATGCAAATCAAATTATTATACTATTGTGAGTTGTTTCAATTATAAATGCCCATTTTTTTGTAAACACTATTTTTATCTTAACAAAAAAAAAACATCTATTTTGATTCAAGAAAAGAACTTCGAAAGAATATTGCCTTCCGGTCTTAAATATAAAAAAAGAATCACTAAAAATATGTTTTCATTTTTAATTACAACAAATTCCTTTAGGAAGATACTTTAATGAAATTTTGCATTCGTGCGATAGAATACAATTTCATTGATACGATCAATTAAATAGGGAGCGATTCAAATTAAAATTCACTCGTTTGATCTTGAATAAACGTTTCATTAACATGTGACGTTTGTGAAGCACGTGATATTTTCTTTATTTATTTATAAAGCAGCGAAGTCATGAAACCTTCGCCGCAATATCGGCATTATGAAATTGAAATAACTTGACAATGACATAACAAGCGTGTGCGTGCGTTAGATTAGGTTACGCACAACACGTAGACTACGACTTCCGGAGCACGAGTCATTGCATCAAGTGGCGCGACTGCGGATATCCGTGAACGATATCGCGTCCCGGCCGGGCGAGCGCGCGGATCACGAAAATAAGCAACCGGCTATTTTTGAGCGCGTCGTGGCGCTACATGAGTTTTACGCCGACAATCGAGCGACTTTCCCAGTGATAAGTTTCCTATTTATTGTTATAATAATATCCGGACTGTATTACTCATCATATTAAATTTTATTTATATAAATATATATATATATATATATATATATATTTTTTGTTTCAACTCTTAACGATAACTCATAGATTAATTTTCAGTTATAAAATTTTCCAACATGAGCGCCAACAGTACATTGATCTGTGTCTATAATCTTTACTAAAAATTATAATTTATGTTTTTTTATTTTTGTTTAGTGAACTACAGTTTATAGGAATTCATGTTGATTGTTTATTAAATCAATACTCTTGAAAACTCTGAGTTTGACAACAGTTCCATTTAAAATTGAATTATAATATTTTTTCACGTACCATTAAAGACTTCCGTTTGTTCTTATATTTAATAAATTATTAATTATTTTAAAAATATGACTAATGCATCGGACATAATATTGGAAATAAAAAGTTATAAGAGCAGTAAAAAAGTTCATTTATACGACTGGCAATTAAAAGTATGAAACATGTACGATGAGAGTTTTTGATTTCAGTTGCTTTAGAAATGTTGAAATCCGTTTCCCGAGATTGGGAACAAAGTTATCTTGCGATTTTCATCAAACGCACTGGTCGACCTCTACAAAAACTAAACGTCTGCGCATAACCAAAGTCGCCAGTCGCCAAAAAGCAGGCAATTAAAGGCTTCAGCGGGCTTTAGAGGCTATGCGGAAGAACATAGTCAGTCAGTATGAATAAACATGAAACTGTCACGCAGACAGCTGCGAACGAGAACGCAAATACCATGACATATCAACGCACGCCAATCAAGTAATTAAGTTTGAATTTATTTAAAATAACTTTATCTTTTCCGCTATTTGTGATTCTTTTTTTTAGAAAGTTCAGTTTTATTTGTTAAAAATTCACATTGGAAAAATGTATAATAAAGATATATTTTCAAAAAGAAAAAATATGGTATAAATATTTTATGTAAAATATTAATTAATTCCAGCATATTGTAAACAAATATTTAAGTTACATTATATATATTTTAATTTCTGCAGTTGTAAGAATGCATGACTTTTTCCCATTAAAAGTTTATGACTATAAGGAATGTAAAATTAATGTAATAGTAAATAAAATGTAAACAATGGCTCTTTAAATGATTTGGATCTGTTGAAATGACAAATTTGTCATAGCGCATTATTCACATAACATATTTCTTTTTTAAATTAATATTAACTTTTAGATAATTTCCTGCTGAACAATAAATCTGAAGTCATTCATTTATAAAAATAAAATAGGCCTTAAAGGTAAATAAGTCAATTTCGTTATTCTGAAATATTGTTGTAAACATTAAACTGATTTATTAAAAAAATGTTCATATAAAAAGCATCATGTGCTATTAACATTCTTAGATATGTATACCTATGCTACTTCAAAGATGTTTACTCTAATACAATTAATTATCACATTTAAAACTTTTATGTAAAAAACAATTATTTCAACATTCATCACAATATACTAATTGACTTGATATAACTGCAAAAATTGAACATTATTTCATGTACAATATACTCAAAATATAATTTAAAATATATATAATGTAACTTTATTAGTAATTATGAGTAGATAATGATCTTTATATATGTCAGTAAATTATGTAATTAAACCATGATTTCAAGACGATAGTAAAATAATGCTTAGACAAATGTTTACAAAATTCTATATAGAATTGACTTGGTTTCTGAATTATATAATGAAATCTACCTTCCATTACTTTACAAATATTATTAGAAGGATTAAAAGCTTGAAATTCATTTAAGGCATTTTATAAATTATTAATTACATTTATAATTAATCTTTGTATGTCTGTATTTAAATACTTTTATTGAATTTAAATGATTTTATTGAAAAAGCCATCAAAAACGAATCATTTTTTAAAAGGAAAGCATTTTCCTAAGAAGGTTTACTACAGGATAAATAATATGACGCTTCATCAAATTTACTGGAAACACAAAATTCCATTGTCATTTCTAAATTTAAAATCAATATTTATAACTTTTTAGAAATTTAAAAACAAATGTTGCAGTATACACAAAATTACTGTGCCTCGTTCAACAATTTTTTGTATTAAAAATAAGTCAGTATTCAAAGTCTTAATATTTAAAAATATATATTGTCTATATTTATGATCTGTATATATTTTGAATTAATCATATTCTAATATTATCAAATACATTATTGATAAACATCATAATTCTAATTGGTCTACATATTATAAATTCAGTATAAATGGTAAGTTAAAAAAATATACGTATATAAAAATAAAAAAAAGAAAAAAGCAAGATATTAGAAATATAAAATTAAATGATAGATATTAATATCAAAGTAAAAACTTCAATTCTGTAAAATTTGTACAATCTCAGCTCATCTAACAGTAATATAAGTAATAATAATTTGTATTTAATGAATACACTGTCACTAAAAATAAACCAAATTACGTATCATGATACAATTTAAATGAACAATTACCAGATCCTCTTACATACCAACTTTTGAAATTAACATAACAATTATCAAATTTAGAATAAATGAGGTTAATATCTTCAATTTCATATAAAAAATGTCTGAACAAAGAATAGGCATTTAATTCAAAGTTCCGAGCCATGTGTTTATCATCACTTTCCAAATTAGTACATCATTAACTGATTTAAATCGATAACACAAATTATCAACGTCAACAATAAAGTTGAAAGGAAAAGCTGAAAAACTGACTTTTCATAAACTTGAATTAACGAGACAGCTTTCTGACATGTCGACGTGACATCAACAATATTTACACTTGTAACTGGCAATGCTCGTTACTTTGCTAGATAAAAGAGCATTAAACAAAAACAATGCGCGGCTTCTTGGTGAAATGGTTAGCAAGCTCCAATTAGCGGGGGATTTCGTCGCAGAAAAGTGCAGACGAGGGGTTGGGGGGACAGGCGTCCGCGCGAAGAAGAGTGGTCTGGCAGTCGCGGGCTCAGTCGGGAACTCCCTCGTCATAAAATCGATAACCGTAATTGCTGTCTCGGCGTTCGATCGAGGACCCCCCGTGTGCACCGCGCCGAAAAACGTTCGCCACGCCACCAAGGCCCACTAATTATTTTGTAAGAAGCCGCGCGAATAACGTATAAATGTAACGTGGTGTAAGTACCTCTTCGAGTGAGGTGATGGTCTGCCTGCATTGTGGCATTCGCGTGACGAAAGTGGAGGTCGTCGGCGAGTTGTAGTCCTCCCTCGTCTCGTCGATGAACTCGCTGACCGCGATTAGGCCCGGCATGGTTGCTCGTTTCTGCACAATTTGTATAGTTACGGACACTACTACGGCTGGCTCAACAATAATTATCCACGTCCAATCAACAGCGGGTCATCGCTGACGGAGGCCACGGCGCGGCGCATAGATGAAGCAAACTGTCAGGCCGCTTCGCTCAACGTGTCGCGCGACTTTTCCTCTCTTTCTCTCTCTCTTTCTCCGTCTCTCTTCGACGCGCCCAGTCACTCGCGCTGTCACTCTTTCTCCGATCCCTCTCTCTCTCTCTTTCTCTTTCGCTCGCTTTTCTGCCAGTCGCCGTCCCTGTTCACCAAGCTGGTCGTTTGGTTATATTCTAGTCCGTTTCTGTCAATGGCCGATTACTCAGCATGCTTCGCTCACCCAAACCGTACACTACTTCGACCGTACGTTTGCATCGACGTTGCTTATTAACGGTTCGTCGACGGTCCGTTTCTGATTGCCTTAGCGAATGGTCGACCGATCAACAACAATACAATAATATCGCGGAGAGCGCTGCTGCTGCTTGCAGCTTCCGCGGCGGCGTTACTGGCGGCCGCAACCAACGCGACCAACACGACGTACCACTCGTTCACGCAATCCGTTCGGCACTCGAGAGAGGGGGCATGCGGCGATCACACTGCTTGCCCAGCCCAGTGACACGGCCTATATGTTATATTGTATAAGTTTAATTCTTATTTTCCGTTGCCGCTGAAGGCGCTGATGGCTATCCGACCGAAATTCTAACGTCACGTGACCTTCGGGCTACATGTTATAAACAAAGAATCAAAGAAATACCTGCAGTTAGACAAAGAAAGTATAACCTAATTCCTTCGGATTCCGACAGAGGCGCTGCACGATAACCGACCGATTTCGACAAATCGTGGAAAATAAGAATATGTCTAATATAGGCCGTGTCACTGGGCTGTGCTTGCCTAAGCGGCTGCTATGACGGCATTTTTGCCACCCCCCCACTCAACCGCCATTGGCAGAGAATCAAGTTCCCGTGGCGACCCCCCGGCGCGCTAAATTTAAATCTCGTATTCAACGTTTCGGCATGTTTTCGAAAAAATTAATTTGTAAAACGTGCACGTTCAATTTCTAAGAGTATTTTAAATAAAAGCATCAGTATTTTTATTAGTTTCTATACAGACTTTGTCGATATAATTTATATTTCTATATTATATCGAAATATATTGTTTGAAGCAAAAATTATGTAAAAACTATATGTCAACAGAAAAAGATTGTTGTGAACAAAAATTCCTATAATGTCTAGTTTTAATTGATCTGACGAGGTACCAATAAAATTGCATTTTATTTTATTAACAATTAGATTTGTATGTTTATATGTTATCAGTTAAATATTCTTTTCAATATAGTGTAGTAAAAAAAGTATTATACGATGCACTATAAAATATTTTTACACTGGAGTATCTTTTAAAGAAATTACTTTGTCATATACTTTTAATCAATTTCAATTTCAAATTTTAATTTAGAAAGATTAAATTTATTACAAACAAGTATTGAAATATGATTATACATAAAAGTAATCAGATGTGGATTTTTATCTGTTTTAAATTAGATACAGATCAATGAAATATTTCCTGTTTTATTTCTGGTAAAAATATATATCCAAGGGTCCTATTCAAAAAATTATGAAATTGCAAAATAGTGATTTCATGAATATATACGTCAATACATCCCTATATTAATGTTTAGAAGGATACGCTGACATATTCATGAAATCATAATTTTTCAATATCATTATTTTCAGAGCCCCCTGGCCAAAACAAGATCGATATTTTAAGAGAAAAAGATGTATTATAAAATAGAGGGAAAATAGGTATATTAGTGCCATCTGTGAGAGTTTACTTGTAGCTTTTAGCCACTTATATCTAAAAAGTAATAATAAAAGATTCTTATTATTATGATCAGTCTAAATTTATACAAATACTTAAATATATATTTATTATTAACCTACTTTTGTCTTAATTTTAAAAATAAAATATAAAGAAATTTTTTTAGTGGAATATTATAATAAAAATTAGATAGCATTAATCCACATTTCTTTTAATTTATGATGAATAATGGAATCGACGAAATTTTATTTATTAAATGCATATACGAAAATCTTTTATAAAATTATTACCAGAAAACACGAGAACATTTTTTCGGTAAAATATATTTCTTTTTCAAAACTTATTTTTCTCTAATAACATACAATGTATCTGGAATAGTGTTTAACATTACTGATAAATTAAAATTTAACAATAAGAAGATCAATATGACAATTTTTCAATCAGTGACAACCAAACTAATTTCATCAACTATTAATGTGGTTTTAATGTTCGGATTCATGAATACAAAGCTATTTTATTAATAAATTATTAATATAATTAATTAATTTATTAATTATTATAGTTCATCAAATCGAATACTGATCCAAATTATTCTATAATCAGGATATGTTAAGTGATTTTTAAATGTTTTAATTTTTTTACTAACAATGTTAAAAAATGCTTTCAATATTATAAATGTTTAGAGGTTATCAAGTTAGCAAATTTTTATATAAAAACATATGTTATACAGTTAGAAATGTTCCTTGAGGGTAAAAGTTGTGAAAAGTTAAGAAATAGTGACATGAGATATTTGATAAAATTTGCAAAATAAGGCGTTGGTCTTTCTATTTTGAAACAAATTGCTTTTTGGAAATCCATAAATAAATATTTGAGTTCTTCAGCACTTTTTCTTCACTTTTAGAATTTCATCAACATCTTTCAGAAAAATATCTTCACAAGGATAATATATTTAAATATTATTAATCCGTCATCCAGTCACACTTTACTTTATTATACAATTAATCTCATTTGTATATATTAATGCAAGAATAATTGTTTGAAATAAATTGCGTTGTTTCAAAGTTCAGAAACTTTATGCGCAATTTTCAAAACACTCCAATAGTACAGTATATCTTTAGAGTCCTCACGATGAACATATTTCGTCGAGTTACTCATAATTTTTTAAAGAGCTGCAGTTTACAACATCCAAATTTATCAAACGTGGGCCAAGTTTGCAAATACTCTAGCTATCAACTTTTTACAGAACTAATTCCACACTCCAAAGACTTCTTTTTCCGCCAGGTATTTGTTTTTTAACAATAATCTGACGTTTCTCATTATCGCTAGGAAACTTATAATGGCGAAACGAATGATATACTATAGTTACCGAAATACTTACAAGATGGCAGTAAAAGTTCAACACACGACTGTCGATAAATCGCAATGAGTTCTGCCATATTTTGTATTCTTCTCTGCCCGCGTTATTTAAATTTAGATACTACAAATTAATCGTATCTTTTATGAAGTATACCGGAATAATTAAAATTCAATAAAAATAATATCGTATTTATAATTAATCACTGTTTAGCAGATATTAATAGTTAGTTATTTTGTATTTAAAATATAAGTTATTGAAATACTTTTCATAACGAATTATCCAAAATGTTTTATACGGTAATTAGTCTGAATTTTTTTCTAGTAATTTAATTAAAACAAAAAAAATGTTCTGCGATAATTTTCTAGTACACGCAAACAAATAAAATATGAAATATCGATTGTTTTGTTTATTTGCAGCTTTTCGATCCCGTATCTTGCACGTATACGTATCTTTTAGCAGATTTAAACACTCGAGAAGCAATATTAATTGATCCTGTTTTGTCGTACGCAGAACGTGATTCGAAAATTGTCCAGGAGTTACAATTTAAATTGAAATATGCAGGTATATTATACAGAAATTGAAAAGAATTTTTTGTAACGCGCATAAAACAAATTGAACGATCGTTATTTTAATTCAATAATTCAAAGTTCATAAGAATTTTACAAGTAATTCAACAATGCGTCGATTTCTCACTCAGTGCGATACTGGACAGCGTAGCATGCATTTATTTCCGGGCATCTCATGCATTCGATTACGGCCGTCAATGTCAGGTTGCAAACGAACCATGACAGATATTATTTGCGAGTAGAAATTTTGGAAATTCGATGTTTCGGACGCGAGCTCTCATGTTTATTGAACGAAGCTTCGTCTTTCTGTTCTTTATTTCAAAATTTCACAGAATCACGCTTGCATCAAGTTAGCCGTGAAATTTAATTGTGTTAGTTTTTAGATAATGCAGCAATTATGCTGCAAAAGTCGGACAGAAAAATATTTATATTGTATCATTATTGACTATGATTTTAAAAGTTTATGTATTTTAATAGTGGTATATTTCAAATTAATTCTCTTATTATATCTTTATTTTATTTTTTAATATTTTCGTGAAGAAAAAATTTTTGCATAGCATTTTCATTTTTCGCATGAAATAATTAAAATAATAATACAAATAAAATTTTATTTGAAAATTTTAGTCGATAATTCTACTGTACTAGAAGATGTTTCAATCAATTTACTCTGATTATTAAACAAATTGGAGGCAACGAATTTTCAGCTTATTGAATAGGATGTCAAATTATTTTAATGTAAATCAGATTATAATAATAAGAATATGTTCTTCATCATAAACTTCTCTAATGAAAATCGGATTTAGATGTTGTGAAACAGAAATAAACAGGAAGAAGAAATTCACTACTAAAGTGTAATACTAATTTTATAGGTAATTTATATTAAAAAGATACTGGCGGCCGTATTCAAACTGATGGGATTTAGAAACTGTGCAAATACGATCATTTAATACAAACACGGTGTAAACTAAAACCGTTCAATCGGTAACTATAAAAATTACAGCATTGAACACTATAATTTTCTAAATGAACACGTTCCAAAACTGCAACGTCTAAAATGACAACTGTACATTGAGAGAAATTTAATAGTATTTGCCACTATATTTTATAATAACTCAGAGATATATCTGTGCATTTGAAGTATTCTTTTAATAAAGATTTTTAAAGATAGAATTTAATAAAGACCTGTATTGCTTTAAAATACTATATCATATGAAGAATACTACAAATGTATTTATATGCATTTAGTTTTGAGGACACAACTCGAATTTTTTATCATGAACCCACAGTGGTTACATTCGATAGTTTACTTAAAACTTCATGGCGAGGGCAAACCCCCCACCCAACCAACTAGTAATAAACAGTGAACGTTAAATTTCCCTCCAGAATTTGAAAAATATTTCAATTAAAAAATATCTAAGTCGCGTTACCTAGCCACCCAAATAGACTGAGTGCTTAGAAACAGCTTAAGTCTTATTTATATATGAATTTATACTCTTTAAACAATCAATTATTTCTTCCTAGTGAACACGCATATGCACGCCGACCACGTTACTGGCTCTGGCAAGTTGAAGATTCTATTGACCGGCTGCCAATCAGTCATATCACGAAGCAGTGGCGCTCAAGCGGACATTTTACTCGAGCCAAAGGATAAGATTCAATTTGGGAGGCACATCTTGGACGCGTTACCCACACCCGGACACACTGAAGGTTTATTATTCGGTCATTTACGTTACTCGTATTCTCATATTTAGTTCAGTTAACATCATTGATATCATTACTTCCAATTCCAATTAAAAACGTTCCTGAATAGACGAATTCGAAGCATTAACATAAGAATAATAATAGATTTATAGAAGTAGATTTAAATGTATACTTTATTCCACCATTATTTAAATAAATATACATAATTTAGTTCTATGCACTCGAATTAATCTCTAAATTAGCTTTATCAAGCACATCGGAATTCATGTATTTAAATTTATCATTGAAGCCATTAGATTATATTATATTATATTATATTAAATGAAATATGGAACAAAGTCGGCTTTGGCCAAAACTGGCTACATTGGATTCAATTTTATCACTACGAAGTTCAGTTTCGTCCGTTTCCCTTTATATATACGCGAAATAGTGTTTTGAAGGTCTCGCGAGCTTTTTCATCAGATCATAAAAGAACTGAAGTTAGGAAATAGGAACATCAAGCCGGGTTCGAATTTCAGCCCGCTGCCATTTTGTAACTGCATTTGTACCGATGACGATAGTAAAGCTATATTGGTCGTCTCTTTAGTGCTAGATAATGGTGTGTTGAAACGGGGGTATGTAAGCGATGGAGAGTATTCTCATCGAGCGGAAATCAGACTTGAAGAGTTTCCAATATTTGATTACTTCGCTTTTTCTGTGTAAATAAGATTCCACGGCTGATGTAATGTAGATAGCAAATCGTCTTGGATCCTATCTCTCCTCTGATTCCGATTCCGTAAGACTAATCAATTAATTTCGGCGCTCGAATTCTTTGCATCGCTTATACAGTTCTGATATGAAATTCAATCACTTGCGTTGGATCTCTGCTCGTCTCGGATAGAAGTTTAAAACATTTCCTACACTCACAACTCCTGTTGTAATTGAAATATCTCCATTTTAATGGACCAGCGAATGCCTCGATTGATTTCGGATAATTATTAAAATAGTTGCTTATTCATTCATTGAAGTTTATATAGTTGACACCTGATAGTGACTTTGAAACTATTTAATAAGAATAATATATAAATTAATTAATAAAAAAGACCTTTAACTAAAAAAAAAAATGTTACACTAGGAGCTTCCGTTTACTTCCTGCATTCTTATATATTTTGGACATTATAAAAACGAGTCTTTCAGATTCTACACTGAGAGAAGTATATGAGTATATTTTACTAAGTTTTTCGTAAAGTTGTGATATATTATCTTTCTTTTAAATAAATACTAATATTATTTCATATATTACGAATTCATATATTACGAATTACCAAGATCTTGGTAATTA
>JABFPN010003569.1:0-17634 GCA_022817305.1 Leptoteleia sp. ZL-2020
TATAATCTACTATAAACTATAGTTACAGATACAATAAAGACTCTAGTAAATATTACTAATGGCTATAGTATTCACGAAAAGTAACTATAGTACACTAGTCATGAACACTAGAATTTTCTCTCAGTGCTGAAAGAAACCAATATTTATGTGTGCTACAAATTTATTTGTGTAACATATATGCAACGTATATATGGATTTTTATATGATATAATATATATGTCACATATATGGGAAATTATTGTGGTGTAAATCATATATGTGTTATATATGTTGATTTTTACATGGATATGAAATAGAACTATAAAATAGAAAAAAAGAATCATAAGATTGAGGACGAAGGGAAAAGATAATGAAATAAATATGACCGATTAAGTGACAAATCACGCAGAAAATGTCAATTGACATAAAAACACTCGTCAACGATGTGTCGAAGAGGAGGAGGAGGAAAAAAAAGGAGAAAAGAGTGCGCATGCAAATTCAATAGCCCGATACCTGTGCTGCCTTTAATGGGCAGCAAATTAGTTAAATTGGCCGAAAATAAATCAAGGCCCTGGTGTTACGAGACGAGGCGAAACTATTTGAGATCTTAGATATTGCGAGCGTTCAAATTAGCTGCCTAATTGACGTTAGGCAGACGGGTACCTGCTTTTACAACTGCTGCTTGCCATATCAATTCGGCTGACTCGAAGCTATGCAAATAAACGATATATTTCGGGAGGTTTATTCAATCGCGAACAAAAAAAAAAAAAATTCTGCCACGTCTACTAAGTAGTTTGTAGGGCAAACTTGTACAACCAAATATTCTTTTCCATTTATTTCACATTGAAATAGCAAACTTTGCTCGAATCAAATTGCCAACCGTAAATTATCGCAAGAGAAATATTTTTACACATCGCGATCTTGATGCGTCTGAATTTTCGCTAAATTCCGTCGAAAATTGCGCGAAATTGACTGGCGAAAACTCGAAGGTAATAAATTGTGCATTATTTCGTCGGAGTAAATTTGTACCACTCGCGCTGATACACATAAATGGTTGTAAAGATGGTAATTAACAAATGGCAAAAAAAGAAGGAAAAAAAAAACACGACTGAACTGACGTTGGTTGGTAAAAAGGGTCGTTTCGAAATTCCTTCGAAACTTTATTGGACCCGGCGGTTCAATTCGAGCATATTTTTGTGCAAAGTACAAGCGCAGTTTCATAAATCGGACGGTTCTTGCGCACGTCAAGAAATCATCAGTTTCTTGTATTTCTTCGCGGGCAAAAAGATACGTGGAATCGATGGCAAAATTTGTGCGCAGCTAGGAATTTACGAAACGCGAGGCTGTTTAACGGTTCGACTCAAATTGATTCCACCTTTTTTCATGTTTTTTTTTGTTTTTTAAATGAAAAGAAAAAAAAAAGAGAACGCTGGACTGCTCTGTCTCAATACTATACGTAACTCTCGGGACTTTTTTGCCCGGGCTATATGTCCGAGGGTCGTATTCCCGAAACGCCGGGGTTCTGGCATACATATTGCATCAGTCCGGGACATATTTATTGGCGTTTCTGTACGCTTAACGCTCAAACATAACCATAAAACATAACCGCTTCTTTTTCCACCACCCTCGCGTTCAACTTATCCCAAATGAATCAAATTTTCAGTAATTTATCGTTTTAATAATATATGAATTAACATTCTTAATATAAGACTCGCTCCAATCTTAGTAAACATGAAACATATATGGTCCGTACATGGTCCATATACGTTTTAACAATTTCATATAAGAAAATATAACATTCATATATGGATATATATATAGATAAGTGGGAAGAATTGGTATAATATTCTAGCCATGTATGATTTCAATTAAATCAATAATTACCATATATATGAACCGTATATGGTGATGTATGAATTAAGAAAAAAACATTTTTACTAAGGAAGTTTATGTTCTAATTATTCATGCTAAAATTTTTGCTTATTTTAGAAGGGCTAGTAAACTGGTCATTTACTTATAAAAATTGAAAAATTACTATCTCAATTTAGTAAAAGGTACCAGCATTTTGACATATATTGTCAGACATATATTGACATAATTGTCAACAAATTGATACCTTTTGCTAATTTGAGATAGTAATTTCTCAAATTTTGGAAGTATCTGACCAATTTACTAACAATGTCAAGTCATTTTTATTAATCTTTTCTCCCCACGTATATAATACTATAGAGAGTAATAAAGTAAATGGAGGTAAAATAGGAATTTATTTAACGACAATAGCCGGGTTTTATTTAATTTTAACAATTACTGAAATGTCACAGTCGAATGCGGACGGAAATGAGAAACGACAGAAGCCGAACGGAGGCTGTGAGGGGTTTTAAATAACAAGTCAATAAAGGCCACGAATTTTGATTCGGAGTGAATAATAAATGTTTAAGGACTCGGCTATTTCGTATCTATTTATCAGACTGGAAACAAGTAAAGGACGTATACGCGAAAGAACAACATCATTAATTTCGTCCCCCTTCCATAAACAAGAGATGATCGCGATAGATATTGCAGCAGAAAATCGGTAGCTCTGGTGATACATTAAAAGCTTAACTCGTCTCGTCGCCGATCTCAAGTTTCTCATTGTGCTGTATCAATCTGTTAAAGTTTCGCATGAAATCTGATAGCGTACACTGTGAACTCAGTTCAGTAAAATTACGTGATATATCACGTATTCCAGTTGCTACAACATTTCACGAAATTTAACGAAGAAAAAAATAAATAAACGAAAATAAAAAGAGAATAAATAAAAAAAAAAAAAAAAAATAAAATAAAATATAAAGAAAGGTAAAGTAAAGTCACATTTGGAATGTCTTAGAGTTGGAATAGAAAAAATTTTATATTTTATAATCAGTGCTAGGATGAAACTTGATTACGTGGAAATTTAATAATTTATATGGCGACATATTTGTGGTACATATGGGATCTATATGAGACATATATGGGTCATATATGCGTAATATATGGCAAAAATATATATATTATAAATATAAATTTTTACCTGGGACGTTTCCAAATATTTTGGTATAATTTACCACAACTTTTTATTGCACTATTATGGTAATTTTTCCTATATTGTATAATGTTTTTAATTGTACCTTTACAAGGTCAAAAGGTATAATAATATTTTTACTACAACTCTTTTTCCCAGTGTACTTACACTATATATCATTACTATCTACAAACATATTACCGTTTTCCATTCCAACGCACGCATTAATCGAAATTAGCCGCTTATTTTTCGCCAATAATATATTTGACCTAGCGGGCTCATTTCAATAAAAGTTGAATATTTAGAACCGTGGATAAGTAAATTAAATGTGATACTTTAACAAACGGACACTCCGCCGTAAAATTTATTCACTTACATTTACAATTCAAATTGCCCACGTGAAAACTTCCACGGAGAAACATTATATGGCAAATTTAAATTAATGTACCGTAATATCAATATACTTGGATCCTTTGCCAAGGCGTGCAATTAATAAGGCAAATTGAAAAAAAAATAAAATTGAATTGTCGCGAGGCGAAAGTACTCGAAATTAGCAAGCAATAAGGATTCACTACTAAATACAAAACATATATGGTTTATACATGGTCCATATATGTTTTAACAATTTCATATAAGGAAATAAAAAATTATGGTAATTGTATACAATTATATGTTTCTCCTTAATCCATATATCATCATATATGGTCAATATAAGGCAAGAATTGACTTCCATACATGGTCATGTATAGATTAAGGAAAAGCATATATGTCCATATATGAATTGTCTATTTCTTTATACGAAACGGTTAAAACATAGATGGACCATGCATGGACCATATATGTTTCATTTTTACCAGGGTTATTTCGCTAAAGCGACGTGATAAGAAGAGCGATAACTAAAAAAAAAAGGAAGGAAGAAGAAAAAAAAGGGAGAAAGAAGACGAAAACCGAGTGATTGATATTTTTATAAGTATCAATTTTTGTTGCAAGCAGAATTGGCTGCACGTCATCGAACAATGCAACCATTTTTGACTCGATTTTACGCCGGGCGAATAGAATTGGCAAAGTGTTGGCTGGCGGGGGCCAGCAGGCAGATACACGTCGCAGCATTGTATAGTGGCAGTTGCGCGGCGATGTGACCCTGTCGGGGACAGGACGTCGCCGCCCCCGCGATTACAGACGAGAATCGAGGATGAGATCGTAGATGGGGACCATCCGCAAGCGTCTGCTGCCGGTGACAGCTCAACTTCGCCGTCTCGCTCGCACGACCCAACGAAATATCCCCGTCTCTTTTGCCCCGCGCGCCTCCGCTACTTCACTTTCGTATATATATATATGCATTTTGGACCCACGTTACTCAGACCGACGTACGCGCCTGGCAACATTCGCCAATTTACCTTTCCAGCCATGAAGCTCTTCAAAGATACGTCACTTCTCTAAATCCCCCCTCCCACCCCTACCTTCCCGTAAAGCTCGGGAAAATCATAATACGAAATCAACTGTTATGACGGGACGATGAAAATTCCGATAAAAAAAAGAAGGAAATAATTATGCACTCGCGAATTAAACTCGTTTACCCAATTGTTTCGACGTTGTTCTTTGTTGGTTGCTTGGTAGAGGAGAGAGAGGGAAGAAAGTCAGGGGAAGGAGTGAAACTGAAAATAATATACCTAGGTTAAAATTTATATATGCGATTATATGTTAGTTGTATATGTCGCATATGTGCCTTATATATGTTACAAATATGACCTATATATGCCGCATGTATATTCTACATATGGGATATTTGCGTGGTGCAAATCATTAATGCCATATATATGTCGATTTTACATGTACAGTAATTCGGATTGCTTTACTATAATAATCGAATTAACGTAATTGGGTTTATATATGATAATATATCATAATTGAACGTTTATATGTCCCCATTTGTCCCCATTTTTAAACATTTTGTATGAATGTTAAAGTTTGAATTGACTTAGGTCACTTTCATAATTGTGGGCTCATATATCTTTACATATAAGGGATATTTTTAGGGTGATCATGTATGTCACATATATACGGCATATATGCCACATATAGGTTGATTTTACAAGGACACTATTGGAATAAGATGGAAATAATTTAATGAAGATTTCAAACGAATCGGAATAGGATTGCTAAATCACGTGATTTGGATTGAATTAACCAGGCTAAAATTAACCAGCACATAACTGTTTTCTAATTGATGTCATCCGGTAAAACTGAGACCCAGGGTGGCGTAAATGTATGGGCCGAAGACGAATGGAAACGGTTGCATTAAAGCGAAGCATTTCTCGCGGTGAAGATGTATTTGTCGGAATGCGTGAAATGGATCTTGAGATGTGCAGACTGGAGGCCACGAATTAAGGCCTTACGACACCCAAAGAAACAGGGACTCGGGCAGTCTGAGAAACAAGGCTCGTTCATTCATTCCCCGGGACCTGCAAGCACATTAAAATTCTACCACTAAAATTATTTATAGCTTCATCCAGGATCGTGAAATATGTAAATTAGAGATTTCTATAATTTGACCAGTTACCGAGCCTGATACCGATGATATACTGCGGAGGTCGCCCCGTAATTGTTTTCAATCAATCATCAACTTTTTTTCGCAATCGGATTATCATAAAAATCACGACAAAGGAATTAATCGCGAATTAAAATGTCTTAGAATGATTTTGAGTAATTGATCGCCGGGTAATCGATTCGTATTACTTTCTTGCAATGGTGGCGTCTCAATTGCTTCGCTCTGCGATGGCAAATAAAATTTTGCTCTTGTTATTTCTTTTCGGGTTTTGCAAATGTAATGCGACATCGGTGTAGGTCGAATTTCAAGTTCAATGTCTTATGGAAAATGATGAAAAAAAAGTTAATATTACAATTGATTTTTTTAAATTAATTTCTTTTATAGTTATTATCATTAATATTTTGCACCTAGGGCGGAAAGACAGCAAATATAATCGTTTATAATAGTTACTATTATATTTATAATAGTTACTATAATCAGCCAGTTCTCTTTAAAGAAAAGAAAGGAAATCGGCAGATTTTAGACCCGGACGGAAACTATCAGTTTTCCAACCTTATCTCTATAATCAGCCACAACAGAGCACTCTTCTCATTCTTATTAAAAACAATTAATTATTCCAAATTGTCATTTCTTATCAATGCACGTGGAATTTCTCGATCAAAATAAACGAACGTTTATCCAAGTTGAACATTCGTAATCCATAACATTGCTCAATCAAGATGAATTTAATTTAAAGATCTGTTGGTCGAAACGTTGAACTAATTAATCACAAAATTTTTTCCCACCCCCCCCTTAATCATAAAAAGGGAAACGGAAAATGAATGCCCGACGATTAATTTAGGAAAGAACAAGTCCCTCGGGAGTATCGGTCGTGTAAACGTTGGTCGTTGAAGTGGACAATGGTTTTTGTCGCATCGATTATATCCACCTACCGCCTGGCGTCCGCCGCGTTTATAACCATCGCCGCATAAGGTCGAGGCGAAGTTATTCGCCGGGGCACGGCCGTGGCGACGCGCGCCACAAGAGCGGACCCGTTGATAATTGGCGGCCAAGACGGATGGGGGTATTTATTTGCACTCCGTCTACGGAATTAAAAATGCCCAAGTACCGGGGGCTCGTTAATCTCGGCGCGACGTGCCATCGACGTGGGATAAAAAAGTGGATAATGAAATTGGACGAGGAGTCAAAAGTACGCGACGGTGTCGCCGATCGCGTCAGCGAGGGATGCGCCGAGCGATCGTTTATAAGATTTACGTCCGCTTAGTCGCGTCTTGCGCGCGAGCGCGGCCTGACGCGGGCGATGGTTTTAATTGTGATACGAATGGGAGACTGGATTGCCCGACTGGCTGGGCCGGGGGAGAGGATGGTTATTAAAGGATCGACGTGTTTTCGTGTTAATTGGAAAATGGGGATCGTAAAATGACAAATTTTAAATTTTACACGCGGATAAATGGAGGAGGCAACTTTCTCGTAATAATTAGGACTCGAGACGGAGTAGATAAGTTATGGACTTGGTTTTGTAAGGGGGATGGTAAAGAAGTATGGATTTAAATGGGGCTTTTGAAGTATGGATTTAATTGGAGTTCCAGAATTGATTTTTTTTTTTTTTTTTTGAAATTTAATGTATAAATGTTGGATTGGTATATGACCAATCCTTAGCCAGTAATGAAGCTGTAGTTGTAAAACAATTGAGCCATATTTTAGACGATGTTATCATTCTGGTTTTGCTACAGTACTGGCAGACAAACTGTTTTTACTTTTTACTGTTTATCAGATATGTATCTATCTTTCAATAAAAATTACTGCTTTTTAAAAGCAAAGACTTTAGTTTTAAATGTGATATTTATAGATAAAAACAGAAGTTTTTCGTTTTAAAAATCAGTAATTTTGATTGAAAGAAGGATATACGTCTGAAATACAGTTAAAAACATTTTTTCAATTTACCAGTACAGGCAATACTGATGCCAATGCTGCGCCAGCATTGCGCCACATTGCAGCACCCACTTGGATGTGTTTATACAAATAAAACGACTTTCATTTAATTTTCAACACGATCACGAAGAATGACACGAGAGTTTAATTAATAAATTGAATCGAGTATACAATTTATAAGTTTAATCGTGCCAGCGAAATATGATAAGAGAGGCGGGCTTGCAAGAAACTTTGTGTGTTTTAACGGAAGGCTTTTTAACATGGCATAAATTATGTCACAGAGACATCAGCCCATTTTGCACCGAAAAAGTTTGCGTATCATCCCAGCATCAGCTCTTATCGTTACAACGTATCTGACTCGAAACAACTTTTTTGTTGCGTTAACTGCAGCTCTCGCGATATGCGTCTGCGAATTCTACATTTTTATTAGTGTAAATTAATTTATATTATGTCGCGTGTATTTGTTTACGTTCTCAACATAATTTGACTTGTATCCTATTAGGATACTATTCCTTTTTTTCATTTTCTCTGTCTTTTTTTTATGTACTGCATATAATTAGAAATCGGCCAACTTTATTATCTGACAAAACGAGAATGAGAATTTATGAACGTGCAAAGTACGCGGCTAGACAGGTTAATTTAATGCTGAATTATTTTTAATGCTCGAAAGTATAGTGGATGTTAAGTTAATTGAAGATAAAATGAAAACTATAATCGAATGATTAGGGTCGCGATGACGATAGGTAGAAGATTCGTACTCAGAAGATCGTCGCAGTTCTTGTAATTAAACATGCAAATTTAATTGCACAATGATGATTATCGACCCGTAACAATTCAGTTTAAACTAATATAGTGCGAAATTTTACGGTATATAGGCAGACTTAAAATTAGTAGTAACATAACGTACAGTATCTAGTGGGAAATGGGTTAGAAGCCCATAACTGGTACAAGACTGTTATCAGAGTTATCAGCACTGGTAAATTTGTTTTTCAGGATAGTGATAGAATCCAGTAATAGAGTGATAACACTGGGTCAGTATTGTATTACTAAAAATTCCTTTTATTTGTTAGTTATATCGTACATGTGGCATAATATAAAGGACACATATATACATATACGGCTCATTATGGTTGATATATTGATATATCGTAATAATTGATTTCAATATAAGAAAATTACTGAAAGCATATATTATGTCAGTTATTGCCATATGCCAACCATGGTTATCCATATATGGATTAAAAAAGACATATGTCTGTGTATGAATTTTTTTATTTTCTTATAAGAATTTGTTAAAACATATAAGGATCATACATGTACAACCATTTTACGTTTAGTTTTGTTGATAACCAAGTTCGAACCAATACAAGTCCATAATTATCTGTTAACCAAAATCCGGCTTAGAGCACTTCCCCAAAATTGGACAAGTAGATCAACTTTGATCATTTTCTCTAAAGTACCCATTATTGTACATGAGAAAATTGAAGTAAACGAACCCCCTTTTTCATAACCGATTTAAAAACAGGAATGCATAGATTAAGATTTATATCACGGATGGAACCCGTGTGTTTACGGATGGACAGAGTTAAGGAATCGAACCAGCGGAGTACATTAAGCTGAAAGAAGAACGCTCCAATATGAAATACAACGGCGTAAAGCCGGAGCTTTTGAAATAATGGAGCCAATTAAAGGGGCGGAAGGGGTAATCATTCTTAGCGGCTGGAAAAAGCTTAGTCCAATTTGGTTCCTCCGGTGGATGGAAACGTTAGTAGCTTACTGAACTCGCTATCACCTAACGAGCGTGCAACGACCGACCATAGGCAATGTAATTGCTTGGAAGGCACTTTTTCGTTTTTTTTCTTTCTTTTCCTATTTCCTATTTTTTTCTTTTTTTTCTTTTTTTTTTTTTCATTTTGCAACTCAGCCGAGCGAGAAGGGTCGCTCGCACTAATCGAAGGCAATGATACCGATAAATAGCGTTGACATTTCCCGTATCGCATTCGTCATTGCGGCGATGAGATTACGGTGCGCGAACGCGCGGCTCGTTTATTCAGCCGCGCGCTTCCATCCCTCGCGTCTTGGCTCTCGGACTCGCAGCCCCGGGTACTTAAGAGCTGACTCGAAACGTGGCTACCATTTCTCGGATAGTGATTGGCTCGGCGGGGGGTTACGCAAGCGCACCGCTACCCACTGCCGAGTGCAACGCATTAACATTCTTAGCCTCGCTTTTTGCTGCACTCTTTTCCCATGATAGATTGTAAGAGCGCCTCGGCGCAAGCAGATTTCAGACGTCGGCCGTCCTTCTCTTTCAGGGGCCGTGGGTAGGGGGTGAGGGGGGGGGGGAAATGCGACCGCTTTGAAAAGCGGGCGCTGCTTCTTATTTTTTCGTCGCACGGGGGCTACGACAAAAAGCGGATTCAAGTTGGACGAAATAACTTTCGGAGGGACGGTTTTTCGATCGATCCAAAACCGGTTAAACAATCCGTCTTTTTCATTCGGGAGTCCCCCTTATCTGCTATAAAATTAGTCGCTCCTATAAGCGAGGGATCCGGCTTACCCGCAGTGGAGAGAGGCTGCGTTTTGAATGGCAACGCTGCAAATCCAACGCAGATTCGACCGTTTAATCACTTTTTGCCGTCGGGGCTCGGCGAGGATGGGACGCTGCCGAGTACTATGCGCGTTTACGCGCACGAAAAATGCACCAACCAAGGCGAAAATTAGAAAAAACAATACGTCTTATCCGAGTTATTAATTGTGCCACTCGCTGATCGATATAGGACGTTGTAATTCGTCAAATGAGACGAACCGAAATGTAAATTATAACGTCGTTTTGATCATTCAATTAAATGTCCGCTTGCCGGCAATTAATAACTGTACATAATTGTGTCGAAAATGACGTTTTGCGAAGTAGCGCATGGTAGGATTGATGTTTAATTCAAGCAAGTACTGCTATTTCCGTGTAATTAGTCGTTGTTGGTGGTAGTGGTGAAGTTGGGTCGACAATTTTATTCCTTTATTATCATTGGTGTATATAAAATATGAAATTGATAGGTAGGGTGGGATGAGGAACGCCTTCTAGGTGGTAGTTGTCAATAAAGAGTGTGTATTTGTTTGTTGAAAAGGTTGACATTTTCCAAAATATGGTTGATTTCATCTAATAGTTTGAAATGTCGAAGGTGAATGGTTAGGTGACAATTAGTCAACTGTCCTAGTGGAAATAATTTGCTGGAAAATATTGGAAAATCCAAATTTTAGCTGTTTTTCAACATTTTCCAATATTATCCAGCATTTTCCAGTATATTTCAATATGTTTCAGTATTCTTTTCTACGAGGAAGTAAACACTAAACACTGCATCTTCAAGTACAAGTAACTTTCTAAGTAATCAACCCTTTTAATGGTTCCTTTAAAAACCATGGATCAACTTTTCGGCCCTCTCAAAGGTGAATCTTGGTTGAATCTTTCCTCGGTTAATTGACGAATTGTTGATTGGCAACCGTCTACAATTGGCGTCCGAATGGCAAAGGAGCCGCTACCATTCTTTTGTCTTTCAATGCCACGACCATTTCACGCGGCGTATACTGAAAAAAAAGGAGAAGTTTGAATCAAACGATATTCTCTACAGTCAACTCCATCGTGAACTTAAATATGTTCAACACCATGTTGAGTTTTAAACAAATGAATGATATTTTTTCAGTGTTACAGTGGTTTTCAGTAATATTGGGTATAGTACAGTAAATTCCACAACTTATATATAGTACATATAGTTGCATCAATTCCATGAATCTTGATTTCAAAGCTGGTTGAAATTCGTTGAAGAAAACCTACAACAATTACTAAATGGAGTTCATTGTAACAAATGGAACTGACAAATGAAACCTTTTTGTTTAACTTTAGCAAGAAAAAGCCATGTTTGCAAATATTTGGAAGGTCAAATTAATATAACTAAAACAATAATATTATTTATTTACATCCAAAGGACATAAACCTGGATGTAAATACAAAACAAAAACAAACTTTATTTACATCCTGTATTTCGAAATCGTTTCATTTTTCAACACCATTCGTAGCAAACTATTTTCACTCCTCCTCAACACAATTCGTTTGATCTAAATAACTATATTCAAGCTCATCCTGGAATCCGAAAATAGCTCATGCATTTTTTCCAGAATAGCCAAATCCAAACTCCTCAACCCTCTCACGACGCCCAAATAAAATACCTTCCCCCCCTTTTATCGGGGACGAAATTAACGCGTCAAATGAAAATCGATTCCTCCCCCCACCGGTTCCTTCAGGAGTCGGGACGCGTTTTTGCGGCAACGAAGCGGTGCATAAAATACGAGGGCTTTAAAATAGTCGACGATGATTTTTGTTTCATTAAGGTTACGGCTATATATAATCACGGCCACAGTCGAAAAGTTGCTTATTTTCGGTTTTACACAAGTTCACTGTTGATATCGATTTGTCCCGCGCATTGAAAGTCTCCCCCCTCCTCCCCCCCGGCAAGTGTCATTGCCGCGGGCACCGCATTAACTTGACCGTTTGGGATAATTGTTCGTTCGTCTGGGAGTCATTTCAATCAACATCAAGTGCTCGATGCGTAATAGTTTACAGTGATCGAACGCATCGCCTGGGGGGGAAACTGGATTGAATTCCAAAGAAGAAAGAATTTATCTGAGGGAAGAGGAAGAAAAAGAAGAAGAAAGGAAGTGCACTGAGAAGAAAGAATATTAAAAATTAGAAACCAAGGGATTTTAAATTTTAATAAACTTAATTCTAAAAAAAATATGAAGTGCACTACTAAATTTCTATTTAAGTTTGATATATTGTTTGGCCATTATTGGGATAAGTAGAAATTATAATTATCGTAGCCGAAGAAATTTATGTGAGTCGAATTTATGAAAACTAACCTAGCTAGTTGATTCAATTTACATGCACAGTGAAATCCAAGTAGTTTTCGTTGATATATTGAGGTTATGTTCAGTCCCCATAAGATAAGTGTACGGTTGAATCAGCCATACAGTTTATGTAACGTTTAAATATTCATTTTAGTCGATTTAATATCTAGGTCCTTCTGCAAATAGAATAAATTCTTACTAAATTAGTTAAAACTTGCTAGATAAACTCATTTACCTACCAAAGGGAATACTTTTTTCCCGTGTAAATTTTGACAAACTGTTTATTACATGTTTTGTCCGTTAGATGTCACTATTTATAATGCCAAACTGGTAAACTTTTTATTAAAAATTAATATTTTTCTCTCTCAATTTGGAAGAAAGGTAGAACAATGGTTCTACCAGGGAAGATTCCGGGCCACGAGGCCAATTTCCCGGAAGGGACGATTTCCCGAAGAATCGGATTTTCTGTTGGGCCAACAAAGGTGCGGCGATTTCCCGCAGGCGAGGAGCATAAAATTGGCGCTCGCTTTCGCTGGAGCGGCGAGACAAAAGGAGGGTGTGGGGGAGGGGGCGAAGGTCCAAAAATTGCTGGAAAATAGTAACGCCTAGCTCGTCTCAATGGAACCTGTAGATATACGTACCACAGCGTGTAGCTGTTGGTAGCTTCGTTGGGTGAATGGCTGAACGGCAACACGTGACCGCTTTGCCTCGGCTCCTGGTAATTCCCGCGTTACGTACGTCCTCGCCACTTGCAGCTCGAGATTCCCAACGAGGAAAATTGTCGCGACCAGTCGACCACGTGGATTTTCCTCGTCGCCAATGGCCGAGCACTTCTGCAAACTACGCTTTAATCCCGCTGACCACTTAGCGAAGCGATCATAACACGCGGTGGATATAATTTCTAACGTTAAAAGTGAAATTTTAGTGGGCGAATTATCCATTATGTTGGCACTTACTATAGTGTTTTTTTTTTCTATGAAATAAGGAAAGAGAAAAGGGATGACTTAGAAGAAATTTTAGTGGTCTAGTGACTGGTGTGGTATAGTTAGTTTTTGGGAATATTAAAGGCATTAGTTATATTTACTATAGTATTTATAACTATGAAAAAGTTTTATATAGATGGCATATATGTCGGCATATATGTTGGCATATTATATGGCAAGCTATATAGATTTTTTTCATGGATACACTGAGAAAAATAAAATAATAAGAGTTACTATACTTTCTGGCATTCTGAGACTCTATGCTCCAATGTTAAAAACTTTGCCAGACAGTCTGGTAAACGGTATCTTGTCACAATGTCGAGCATTATTTTATACAGGAAAACATAGAGTCCAAGATTACTATATTATTTTTCTCAGTGTAATATCTCTAACTATAATTTATTGCTCTTCAAGCTTTGGATTATAGTAGATTATACTCCACTACATAGTTGAGATAAATATAGTAGCTAGTTATTTTTAACCGTGATGCTGTGGTGAAAATGAACTTAATTCATAGTTATAATTACTATAGTAAGAGCTTATACTACCATACTTAATGAAAAGATGATCGCAAAATCAACTATAATATTCAGTTGTAAGAACTAAAATTCTCTAGTATTCACAAAAAACAACCATAGATCTTAGTTAGTACAATAATTTTCTAATATTTCTAAATAATATCTTTATGTCCAATTCCAGAAATATCTGTGGTATATATCTAGGACATTTAATCACCCAAAAATACATTAAGAATATTTCTGGGATTGAACTATATAAAGATTTTATTTGAAAATGTTTGTGGGATATCGTACGGTATCTCTTCCTACTAGGGCAGCCATATATGGTCGATATATGGCAATAATTGATTTCCATATAAAGAAATTATTAAAAGCTCACTAAGAAAAAAGTCATCTAATTAATTTTCATGATAACTACAATTAATGTTAAACTAACAATAATTATTTTACTTATTTTAACTAAAAACCAGATACCTGAAACTAAAATTTTATATTATTCACTAAAAGTAACTAGTTATATGGTTAATATTACCATACTTCTTTCTCAGTGCACATATGGCCATGTATAGATTAAGGAAAAACATTTACATCCATATATAATTCTTTTATTTCCTTATATGAAATTGTTAAAACATATATGGACCATATACGAACCATATATCTCTCATTTTCATTTTTTAAACCTTTTTCTCTCATTGAAAATAGGAAGAAAAACAATTCTTACAACTCGTTTACTTGTTGCAGTTTAATGACGCCACCCAACTACTGCGAATAATGATACGTTTTTGCAATGAATGAACGAACGAAGGGTAAAATGTATCGAGCGAGATTTTATCATCCTTCACCCTCCACGCGTTCAAATTTCTCACGCCGGGGTCCACCGAAAACGTTTTCGATAATCGGACGAATAAATCGCAAAGTTGACAATTTTACGCTGGCCGAGAAACGACGCCGGGGCAACCGTTCGTGGTCATAATTATGACGCCTCTTGGGAGGGGTAGATGGAAGGGGGTGGGGGGGGGGGTAAATAAAAATGATGCGCGTCTCGCGTATGAAATCAACTTGACTCGAATAACTGACGGCTCGTCGGCGAAGGCGAATAACCTTTCACGTGCCTCGCGCGTCTACATAATTATCACGCGGTATCTCGCAGTTGAAATCCGCAACGAATATCGGGAGAACGTCGAGCCAGAAATAATTACAGAAGAGGGAGACATTAAGATCGAGTTTCCCCATCCGATACGCGGCTAAAATTGCCGCGCATATTTGTTTCCGCGGCACCCGCCTGTCATTATTTTGCACCTAATATAATCAATACCCTGCGAACGCTAATTCGAACCCGCCTTTTGAGACCTTTGAATATATACCGAGCGACACTTGGCCCGCAAATCTTTCAATTTATCAAACCCGAGCTAATTTGATCCCCGGAATGTCCTGGACTGGGTATCGTCTCGCTTAATGTTGCTCGCGTCGAATTAATTAATGCGTAATAATAAGGAAGAAAGTTGACGAGTTTATTTTTAATCACTCTTAAAGAAATGATTGAGTTAATTGTGGAGGAAAAGATGATATGAGTGGAAATTCAATCTATGTGGTAATTTCACATAGGTCACTTTATTGAGATAAATAAAATGTCTTTTGAGTTGAATTGAGTGTATGTATACTTGGTAGAGAAAAGTTATTTTATTTGATGATTTTATATAAAAAAAATTTGTCTTAGACTCGCCCTTTCTAGGGTTTGAACATGGAGAAAAAAGATATAGAATTTATAACTAAAACCGTATGGTTAAAGACATTTAGTTAATGGAACGAAATTTATTGTTTTAATGGCAAATAATTTTGGTTGCAATAACTAAAAAACATATTTTAGCCAACCAATTAGATTATTTCAACTAAAAATTTTGGTCAGTAAAAAAAGAAACAAATGCTTGGTTACCACACTAAAAATTTGTCTCGGTGAACTTAGTAGGTACATGTTTTAACGCAGCGTTAAAACTTAAAGCGTTTCACTACACTGTGAATTGTTCAATTTATATATAGATTCAACTATATAACTCCCATATTCAAATCGAATATAGTTGTTTTAAGTGTGCCTTCATTAATTCTACCATCCAGTTGAAAGCACTCAAATTTTGTTTGTCTCAATGTATACTTAAAGATAAAAATATCAATTTTTAGTATAAAAGTTTACTAATTTAGCATTACACTTACAGAATATTATTATATGAAAAACTGAATGATTAAAATTCGTTGAATTAGTTTATTAAAAATAGTAGTTCCATTTAGTTTCGTACAATTTAACAATCTCTATTCAATTTTAGTAAACTGTTCAATTCACAGACAATAAGCTAGCGACATCTAGCGGACAAAATATCAAATACTTACTATAATCTTTATATTACCTGCAACTATAGTTTATTATTCTTCAAACCATGGACTATAGTAGATTACAATCCACAACATCGTTGAAATAACAATACTTGTATAAACAGAAGTACAGATGGCGCCACTGTTATCTAATCCCAAAGCATCACGTAACACTAAAATCAAGTTTGCCAAAAATTGGAATTCAATTACTTAAAATTTATCACCTCTAATTTCTAATATTTAACATCCTTCGACTTCTGTCAACGTCTACCATAAGATTTCTAAAATGCTTTGCACAAATATTGTGCACTATTAAGGTTTCGTGCGAAAGAAGTCACTCGAATTGTTTTCGTCGAATCAATTGTAAGAAGTGGACGAGAAAGTGCGGTTGTTTGTGTGCGATCGAACGATTCGAGCGTTAATCGGCGTGAGTCACTCGGAGTCAATCAACTTGCACGGTTAAAAGCGACTTGTCATTTGGCATGAATGTTGTTTCCAAAGTAACGATTATTGCATTAAAGGCGGAATAATTGATTGAATCGTTGCGATTAAATTAACGATGTAATTACCACTTATCCGTGGCATGCATAGGCGAGCGCCGACTGATCGATTACTGTCATCATTGCTTATTTACAGGCAAGATAGTAATCCGATTCGGTTAGGTGTGTCGACCTGGTGGCACGCGACTCCTCGTATCGAAGGCGTCTTTTGAAAAATTATCTCGTTACCTTATCGCCGTTGCGCCTTCTCCTTGCGCAAAAATTTATTGCAAACTTTTGAATTTCCCGCCACTCTTGTACCGGCTAAAGATAATCCCTTAAGCATTGATCGAATACCAGTTATTCATTATATTAGTTCAATTTCAATTTTAATACTAATTGCTGATTTATTAATCATAATTGATGATAATTTATCACCTCAATGAAGCTACACCCCGCATAATGCCAAATCAAAAAAAAACTATGCAGGAATTATGTGCTCTTTATGTGCTATTTTTGTGCCGCAAGCAAAATTTTTGTGCTCAAAAAGAAACATATTTTTTTAAAAAAAGTATATGCGGGGTGTGGCTCCACTGGAAGCTACACCCCGCCTTTCAGTTTTGTGGAAACCAATCATTATTTCGCAAATCTGTTGGTGCCATATTTTTGTGCTCTTTTTGTGCTCCTAGTATAGAAAAAAAAATATTTCGAAAAATAAATTTTTTTTAAAAAACGTATATGCGGGGTGTGGCTCCACTGGAAGCTACACCCCGCCTTTCAGTTTTGTGGAAACCAATCATTATTTCGCAAATCTATTGGTGCCATATTTTTGTGCTCTTTTTGTGCTCCTCGTATAGAAAAAAAATTTTCAAAAAATATATTTTTTTTAAAA
>JABFPN010003570.1:0-17632 GCA_022817305.1 Leptoteleia sp. ZL-2020
TCTGGATAAAATGAATTTTGGATACATTGCAAGTTAGATAAAATGATTTTCTGATATAATACATGTTTGGATAAAATGAATTTTGGATACATTGCAAGTTGGATATAATGATTTTCTGATATAATGCATGTCTGGATAAAATGAATTTTGGATCATTTCGAAGCACCCCGAGTCAACCAAACTTTAGATTATATCAAATAAATCTTTTGTTTACCTGAAATGAATTTTTTTTTTTTTTTTGGATATATATAGTAAAACAGTAAAAATTTTTTGTTCTTAATATGAACGTATGAAATGTATATATTTCTAAGCAGAAATGTAAGATTCATAATTTTATATAATACTTTTATATGTCAGAATGAATTTGCATTTCATACAACGACGTAAGGTGATACAAATATGTCAACAAAATTAATGTTTACAATACGTATCATTACAATAAAGATAAGGAAATAAGTGCACGTCACTGTCAAATTATGTTTGACATCTTTTTTTAAGACAGTTATCAAAAAATGTCCGATTCTTGCATTTGATTGGAGAGATCCTGATTAAAATATCTGTGATCTTATTTTGCCCAAGGTAAATGACAATTGAAACTTATTAAGATACAGTATAAAACTGTTAAATAATAGGATCCAATAGGATTATGATCTATTAATCAAAATTACCACTTATTTTAATAATAAAATCGCCAGAAAACCGCATTTTTATCATATAATACAGCTCAACTTTTGGAAATCATTTTTTTTCCCCACTTGGAAAACGACTTTCAAAAGTTAAGTAATCACACATCATAAAAGTGAATATTTCGCACTAAACCAATATCTCCCATTGTGAACAAATTGCTTATCATTGAGAAATTTTTATAATTTTATTATTCTGTAAAAATAATTAAAAATACACTAATCTAGTAATAAACGGTTGTGATTTCACTTTAAACAAGGATGCATAAAACGTTAATTAACGTAAAGACATAACGGCCTGTTTGGATAGCGTTCCGAGAGAATAATCCCTAGATTTTATCCTTGTCTCTGTTGGGAGCGCGAGAATGGATAGAGGAGGACGAAAACTTTATTAATAAATAATAACTGTATTATATCCGAACGCGGCGTTGTGAATGGGGCCTATGTTTTTGGGTTAGTCAATAGTTTTCTTACTTCAACTCCGGTGAGAGGAATGAGAACCGAAGGGGCATCCTTCCTTTTCTCCGTGCATCCTTGTCCCGAGCGACATAATGCGTTACGAGATTGTACTATCGCGCGGGTGCGACGAAGATGGAAGCGACAAGACGGACAGAGATGGCGAGATAGGCTCAACCACCGGCAGATGTTCCATTCGTTCACGCCGCCCGCGCCGAACGCGCATGGGGATGCACAAAGTGTACGCTTTTTCCTACTTCAATCATACAGCTGTGCAACGCTTTTTTAAAATTCTGAATTAATCATTTTTTTTTACCCCCCAATCGATTTATCGTATCTCCGGTCACGTTTCCCCACATTTACTCTCATCGGGCACAATTTTTCTACATGAACACAATTTTTCTAGAATTTTATATAATATTATTCAATGTATTGTTCACGGAGAAAAATGTTTGGTTGTGATAAAAAAAAGTATTCGCTTTGGTAGGTAAATGAGTTTATCTAGCAATTTTTAACTCATTTAGTAAGAATTTATTCTATTTGCAGAAGGACCTAGATATTAAATCGACTAAAATGAATATTTAAACGTTACATAAACTGTACGGCTGATTCAACTGTATTCTTATCTTATAGGGACTCAACATAACCTCAATATATCAACGAAAACTGCTTAGACTTCAATATTTTGAGGATTAGATAAATTTGTATGGTTGATTCAGCCCTATCTGTATGTAATTCAATAAACTCGCTAAGTTTTCATAAAATTGACTCACATAAATTTATCTGGCTACGATAATTATAATTTCTACTTATCCCAATAATAGCCAAACAATGTATTTAACTTAAATAGAAATTTAGTAGTGCGCTTCATATTTTTTATAACTAACTTGACCATATATCGACCCTGTTCCAACTTATACTAATAATTTCTCGATCGTCACGATAATACCTACTCTACAGATTTACTTAAATTTACTGATCTTTCCTCGCATCGTGGGTGGACGGAAAAAGGCCAAAACAGAGTAACCAAAGTAAAGTCGCGATTTGATTTATGGAATATAATAAGATAACAAATGGAATAGATATTTGGAAAGGGGAATAATTTGCAGGGCGATGGAAAAAATGGCAGCGAGTGTTTGTGAATCTTGGATTCGATCGGAAGCGTAGCCCCGGTCTGCGGAATGTGAAGTGTAAGTCACGAAGCCGTATATTTAGCCTTTGTTTTGACTTTCTTGCCAGCCTTCTGGGTCTTTTTGGTGGCCCAAAGAACCCCGAAGGTACGGACCGGGCGACCCACCTTCGGCAAAATTGGACGCCATTGCTTTTGAGACTGAAAGTAGCAGCCAAGAATAAAGACCGATCCACGGTCCTATTGTATTATAATTGTCATTATGCGAACCAAAGCCCGGCTCTGACTTTTGCCTCCTTATTTATTGACGCGTCGCACTGCGGAACAATCCCCCCCCCCTCACTTTATAATACCTTGCTATAAAATAATATATCTTTGTGAATAAATGCAATTCGAGTAAGTGCCAAAATACTGCCGGTTTCGGAACAAGCAACACCAGTTAACTTTCATGGTATGGCCCTATTATCCGAGCCTTAAATACTTTCGCTTTCATTCACTATTGTGTCTTAATATACAATTGTTATTAATGTCAGTTAAATGTATCTAATGATGCAAAATTTAATGATAGATAGATTATTAATCATAGAATAATTAGGCTTTTCTTTGAGCAAACGCCTTGCTGTTATATCGAATATGATATTCCAATTTTTCTGAAACCTTTTTCGTTTGGACGGGACAAATAAATTGACTATTGATATAAGATAACTGTCGCTCGCAGTCAGTTCTGAGAAATAATGTATTGGAATATGTTAATTTCTGATTGCTTAACGTCCAAGATAATAAACACCATTAGTCGTGTTAACTTGAAAAACTAATCATTTCGTATTAATCATGGCCCCACGAGAGATTAAATCAAAGTGAAAATGTCAATAGCTTTTGGTTAGAAATTTCGGTGTACTAACAAGAAACGTTTTAGGAACAAGTGAGTTCTAACTCATTCATTATCACGTCAATTTCAGCCATTTCATTATCGGTCAATATACATTTCAGGCAATTTAATTCTTAGCTTCGGAATAATGTATTCTTTATAATTGTTCGAAAATAAGATCCAAGTAGTTTTCGTTGATATATTGAGGTTATGTTGAGTCCCCATAGGATAAGAATACAGTTTATGTAACGTTTAAATATTCATTTCAGTTGATTTAATATCTGGGTCCTTCTGCAAATAGAATAAATTCTTACTAAATTAGTTAAAAATTGCTAAATAAACTCATTTACCTACCAAAGCGATTACTTTTTTTTTCATGTAACATTTTTTTGTGACAATTGCACAAAAAGTGCCCTGTTTCCGTTCTGTTTAGAAAACGAAAACCAGCTGATTACAGACGTGGACGAAAAATTTCTTAGTTTCCAAGAAGACTAGAAGAATTTTATTGATTTAACGTCGAACTTAATGTTAATTCCTGAAAAATCAAAAGACGATGATTTACATATAAATAGCAAAATTGATAACGCGAGTTGGATTATATATTTTAGTCGAAACACGTTCCTTTTTCGAATTCTTACTGATACGTTGGTGCGCATGCGAAGGCGCATAATATATCAGAGTTATGCTAATTTTATGGACAAAGGGACGAAAAAAGGAGCAAAGGTTGTCTGCGATTTTTTGCAGTGAAGAATGGTGGGTCGCGATCGAGCCAAAGGGCTCGATCCGAGTACAACGAAAGGTTTCGAAGAGTGTCGCCTTCGCTATATAACTCTTTCCGCGCAAGCCTATACATCCAACATTTTGCCATTATTTATCATAAGCTTTTTCATAATTGAGCTTTGCATCGAAATTTGCTTTTAACCTGCCACGATCCTCTGGAATAATCTGAAATGAAAATTAGCGCGGAAAATCTTTAACTCGAAATTAATGAGTTATGTGTCAAAGTTGAATCAACTCATTTTCTGAGTCAAATAAAAGTCAAAAGTCAAAGAAAAAATTCTGAATTGAATTAACTCTGTGTATATTTGGTACTGTAAAATATATTTTATATAATAATTTTATAAAAAATATATAAAAAAATCTTGTCTTTGCTAGGGTTTGAACTCAGTAGGTACTTATTTAACATAGCGATCGAATTAAACGCACCCTTAAGGGGTGTTATAAATTTTTTCGCAAATCAGGATAGTAGGGAAATAGTTTTCGTGAATTATCCGTAAAAACATAATGGGTGAATGTGGAACGAAGAAAGATACATTTTGTAGTCTCGCTGGGATGATCTTCTACAAAGTTGCTCGGCATTTCACTAACGTTGAATCGCGGAGAAAAATAAATAAAAGTAGAACCTTCGCGTGCAGACGATCTTTACAATGAAAAAATCAAAGGGAACGTAATGGGCCGCAAGTTTTACGAGCGCGCTCGTCAAAGAAGGCAGTACAGTTTCGAGCGCCAAGTGTTAACGCCCAGAAACGCGTAAATTTGCCATCAATTGGTACCTCGATTTGCTGGAATTTTCAAAAATTCTAACTAAATGATCAAACATTCTATAAATTCCATGTATTTTAGTTTGCTACATTAAAATAGCACATTTTTATACAGGGCTGAACAACGAAACGTTATCAAAATAAAAAATGTAATCAGCCTTTTTATTGGTTTTACATTTATATCTATTTTTATGCCCTTTGGATGTAAACAAACAATATTATTACTTTAAGAAAATCTATTAAAAGTAAGAATATTCAGTTATCATCTGCTGAATATTCTTCAACTAAAACTATTTTATTCTATTCTCCAAAACAAATCCATTTCATATAAATGGAAATAATTCTTTACATAAATATATGTTGTCTAAGAATAATTTATTCTTATTATAAATAGAATTTCAGTTTGTCCATATAATGAATGGAATTCCTATTTAATATAAGAATATTCTAGTATTCTTAAATGAACATTTTTGTGAGTATACAATGAATGGAGTTTTGTAAATGGAACTGTTTTGTTGCAAAGTTTAGCCGTACGATTGCCGTAAACATTGAAGATACATCACTGTTACAATTGTGAACAAATTCAGCGAGCGATCGGTGGAAACGTAAAAACAAACAAGTCCGCCGGTTTGCGCCGTATTTGGCGGCCGTTTCTAAGCCACCGATCCCATTTGTACCGCGAGTGAAAATAATGCATCGTGTCTCCGCAAAATCACGGCAACTTTTTGCCGCGCAAACCAGACACAGTGAGCGCTTCGTTTTGACATTCCTGCGACGAAGTGTCAAGACCTAACTGATTGACGGCTTTTTTGTGTCACTCGAATCGTCCTCGATTATCTAACCGTATCGGCGATTGCGCATTAAAAACGCGCCCTCGGTGCACCACGGAATTTCACTAATTATAACATTTTTTTCCTCCCGCCTCCCCGAATATTTTGTATGACAAATGATGGGGAGAGAAAGTGACCGAATGCGTTTTTAAGCGGACTATGTAATTCGTCAACCTCTTAGGTAACTGGTGAACGTAGTTATAATTACGAGTCAATAACTGGTCAGATATAAATACACTCACAAAACTGTCTATTTAAGAATAATAGAATCTTCTTATGTTTAATAGATGTTCTATTTAATATTAGTAAATATTCTTAAAGTAAGAATAATTTAATTTATAATAAATAGATTCTATTTAATGTAAATAGAAATCCAACTGCATTTTTCTCAGTGTGCCCATGAAAAAAAATATATATATACACGGAGAGAAAAGATTAATAAAAATTACTGACATTGTTGGTAAACTGGTCATATACTTGCAAGAACTGAAAAATTACTATTCTAAGTTAGCAAAAAGTGTCAGCTTTCTAAGAATCATTTTCAACAAATTGATACGTTCTACTAACTTAAGTTAGTAATTTTTCAAGTTTTGCCAATATATAACCAGTTTACTAAGAATGTTGGTAAATTTTATTAATCTTTTCTCTCCGTGTAAATATACCAAACGCTGGTTTTGGGGACACGCCCTATTTGGGAGACTAGGTACGTGTTGGATATTCAAATTTTGGCGGTAAATTTTCAAATTAAGGAGGGAAATTTAAAAATGAGTGTTTAAACTATGTTATAAATTTTTAAAAACTAACTAAAGTCCCCAGGAGCGTAATTTTAGGAAGTGTTCTCAAAACTGTCGTTGTTTCACAATGTGACTTTGGGGACAGTCCTCAAAACTACCAGATGTCCTCAAAACTGCCAGTAAACTAGTCAATAAAATAACGATTTAGTCTCAAAACTGCCATTACAATAACATATACCATTTTAAATAATTCACCAGCACATATATATGGCATATATGCCACGTATACAAACATTTTCCATAGATATCGTCCAGAGGAATAGGTGGCACATAAAATACAATTTAGATTACACAAATTGAATACAATTTTACCTACATAAATCATAATACCCCTAGTAAAAATCAAACATATATGTTCATATATGGATTAAGAAAAAACATATATGGATTACGAAAAAAAATCTTTTCGTTATCCTATATGATCCATATATGAACATATATGTTTTTTCTTAATCCATATACGAACATATATGTTTTTTCTTAATCCATATATGACCATATATGTTTGATTTTTACTAGGGATCTTTATATTAATCGACTTTGAACTTTACTTTCCAAGAATAAGAATTGTTATCTTGATCAGAATAATATTTTGATTAAATAATTAGAAGAAGATAGGAAACGTTCGAGCTAAGAGGATATCCCATTGAATGGGGCGGGATAAAAAGACAAGTGTTTATATTGAGAGGCCTTTCGTTGATAAAGATTGGACGAAAATTCTAGGTTAGACGTCCTACGCGTTTAATAAGGCGGCATTTAAGTTGGTGCATGTGGTCGGGTTGTCCGGGTGACGGCCGGCCGGCCGTTCGGCCGTGCGCGACAGAGGAAGCGGAGGATTTGTCACGAAGGCAGTTTGGTTTAACTGATCTCATCCGTCTTGGCGTTGACGTTACGATGCCGATATTGCAGTGTGTGCGTTTGTTGGCGAGCGAGCTCGTCTCTCGTCGGTCCGCTGATTTCGTTTATCTACACTTATTGAACGAAAGTACCGAAAGCAATCACTCCGGCTAGTCGCCTGAAAACAGACAGGAGACTAATTAGCCACAATTGGACGACTATCAAACCATCCTTTATGCGTCATTTAGCTACCATTTTTCATTAATCAGATGCTCGCTCATTGTCACATAGTTTTACTTTCATATTAATTTATTCGATCATTTAACGCGTAAGTCATTGCATTGAATTACACTAAGTTACGTGTAATTTCAGTGTTGGGCTCTAGCTGCAATACGCCTTTAAACACTAGCCAGTCGATTGATCATTTTTATTCCATAATTTCAAAAAATTCGCTCAATTATCTGGAAATGACTATTAAATCGATATTCGATCAGTGTCCCATACGTATCCAATTAAATTCCACTTTAATACCTGTGATTCAACTCTATTCTTATTCTATGGGGACTGAACATAACCTCAATATGTCGACGAAAACTACTTGGATTTCACAAAGCACAATCAGATATTGTTGTTGGAACTATTTCTATATTTACCCAGTCCAAAGGACACAAGAATGGATGTAAATATAAAGCAATAACAAAGTTTGTTTACATTTCGTTTTTTGAAAACGTTCCATTTGTCAATACCTGCAAGCAAAGGGGTGAATCAGTAAAATAAAATATAATATTAAGAGTGAATTGTGTGCACATGCAAATGGTATTAATTACAAAACAAAATGGACTTTTGAAGACTTACCATTTAGGTTGATCCTAATTTTACACTAATTGTTCTAACGGAACAATTAGTTGGTTGCAAAAATTAATCACCTTTTAAGTTACCCTCCACGACTGGGGCTTCGATTAATGTTTATACGGAATTATATATATAGTCGGCGACCGAATGAGACAGCCGCGATCCAACAACAAAGTCCTGCTCCTTTTTCCTTCCATTTTATCGGATTTTCAAGTTTACCGTGGAAACACGAAAGTACACTTTGCCCGGTTTGGTCGAAGATTCAGCTTCGGCCCAAAACATTTATCATTGTTCCTCGCGCGGCAGTTGCCGTCCCTCCTTATCCCTACTATAATAGTTTTATTACGCTCGATATTTTTTTATTGAATTCCATTGAATTTTTATTTCCACAATTGGCGAAATTTTTCTTTTAACCGTTTATAAATAATAAAAAAAAATTTGTTTGTTTCAGGATTTGTATCTTGTTCGCCAAATCCATGCAAGAATGATGGAATCTGCTTGTCGTCCCCTCGTGGAGAATCATATTGCAAGTAAGTTAATGATAATCATATTGATGATGCTTTGGGACAATTATATGGTATGATTTTCGTAAACACATATCCTGCGCTATTTTTTGCAAAATGATACGAGTTAATTGGAACTTCTACACTGAGAAAAATATGACAGAAAAAATTACTGTTTTTTAAAAGGAAATTTTTCTGTTTTATCTATAAATATAACACTTAAAACTAGTGTATTTGCTTTTAAAGAACAGTAATTTTTATTAAAAGACGACATGTAGGTGAAATACAGTTAAAAACAGTAATTTTTCTGTCATATTTTTCTCAGTGTAACACACTTAAACATTTATTTGTGTAGCTAAAAGTTTAGCAATATTAACTAGACGCATAGTTAATTTTCGTGAATACTATAATATTTTAGTTCCTTCCTGGTGGAAAAAATTTGCTAAAAAAACTGAAAAATGCTGAAAAGTCCCAGTTTTAGCATTTTTAGCATGTTTCAGCGTTTGTCAATAATTTTCAGCATTCAGTATTCTTTTCCACAAGGGCCGTTACCTAATTTTTAGTTAAAATAACTATAGTATGGTTATTTCGACCAGAATCCTGGTAATTACAAAATTTAACCATAATTTAATATATTTTCAAAAAAGAAAAAAAAAAGACAAAAAGTATATTAATCTAATATAATAATCTAAAAGAAAAAATATCCCAATCATAATACAACAAGAATAAAAGCATAGCCGTCACGATCCTCGTACATTTTTGAACCCGCGCACGCTACTGTTGGTACCCAATTGAAATACGACTTTGAACCAGCGCATTGCAAACAAGACAATCATAACGGGCTGCTTTGTTCGTAATAGTGTTGTTCGTTTCATTAGCATGATGGCAAAGTTACGGGCACGAATAGCTCGAAGGGTGCGTGCGGATGGCTTATAAAGATACACGAAAGCTTTCGGTTTTGAACACGACCGATCGGGTCGTGTCGCCGGTTCAATTCCGGGGAGTCGGCTGATCGCGAGAGAACCTGACGGCGCGGAGCCTCCCACGTACGTAAACGCGCTTTTTTTCAGCCAAGGACAATTGCCCCCAAACTGCTCATTTCAGCGAGACCGCTCGGATCAAAGCAGAAAAGGTGCGCGCCGCTCGTGGCGCCCCCTCGATGCCTATATTTTCGTAGCGCCTCACGCATCTTATGCTAATACGCGTTCCGGGCTGTGCGCAGCCGCAATCGTGCGATCGGCCAAGTGGCTGACTTTCATTATCGTTCGCTTTTAATTTTAACTTGCACGGGTCAAACTTGAGACCTTCTTCCGAAGGTTCGTTATCGTTTTGCGAGGCGAACGAATGTCCGTCAATTTGGCTCCTATGGGAAAGAGGAGCATTTACGCGTCAATGTCTCGGGTTCGCGTTTGATGCCCGAAGAAATCGGCCATTTAAATCCTGCAAATTCACATTGGACTTGCACGGAGAGAACTATGGTGTTGCAGCAATGCCAATTGGTGTTGATGCAACAGTGTTATAATGTAAATATTGTCCTTACATTATGAAATGTAGCTGTTACAAAAAACTTATGTTAAATTCTTTATGTAGGTCTTACATGGGTTATTTGTATTGTCAGTGAGAAACAAAATTGTGGTATTTACAAAACTGCCCTAGTAAAAATCAAACATATATGGTCCATATATGTTTGATTTTTACTAGGGTGGTTACATTATTGAAATAGTAAACTATGTTTGATAAAAACAAATGATTTGGTAAATCATAATATTGTTATTTAGTATATTAAAAGTATATAATAAGTTAATATATATAGTTAATTTAGTTACTGTTAACGTATACCTGACGTATATATGGACATATATGTTTATTCTCAATACATATATGCCCATATACGAGCATATATGTTTATTCTTAATACATACATGGCCATATACGAACATATATGTTTATTCTCAATACATATATGACCATATATGTTTATTACCAATACATACATGTTCATATATGGGTATATATGTTTATTCTTAATACATATATGGTTGATATATGATAATGATTGATTTCAATATAAGGAAATTAATAAAAACGTACATAACTAAAATATTATATCAATTATTGCGATATATCGACCACATATATCCATATATGGCCATGTATGGATTGAGAAAAAAACATATACGTCCATATATGTTTGATTTTTACCAAGATCGCTTTTACCCTCGAGAAAAGAATATCCATTTTTTTAACTTTCGACAAAAACATAAATTACGACATTAGCTCGTGCCGGGCTTATCTTTCCGGCTTGTGTTTTCGTAGCAAATGTAATCCAATACAATAACAAATTTAGGCATCGCCACTTGACAATATGGCGAATTAAAACTAGGCACTCTCGGTCGAGAGAATCGACACAAAGCGTCCGAATTCTTCTTTATTTCGCACACGTGTTCTTCCGCACAAACATACTGAAGCGCGTGGATCTATCGTCTTTTGAAATCGCATGTGCAAGGGTACTTGTACCGGGGCGTAGCGTCGCATGGTTGTTTTCATCAGCGCAGCCGTGCTCGCCGCGTGGCGGGCCACGTGCAGCCGAAAAATTTTAGCTTTCCATCGGCAGCTTTTCGGACGTCGCGGCAAAAGGGTTCGGATGTTTCTGTCGCGCTCGAGGTACAATGTTATTTTTCCATATTTCGATGACGCCCGGGACAATGCGTCGCTTCTCCTTTCGTCATTCCACAATGAAATCTTGAGTGGATTAGCTGGAGAATACACTCGGCCTTTCTTCGGTCCCATTCATTAAGTTCAAATTCCTTTTCGCTGCCATTGTTTACGCTCGCAAAACTGTCCATTTCAGGGCGATAGAATATTCTTGTGTTAAGTAGAATTTCCATTCGTTATATGGACAAAAGGAAATGTTATTTGTAATAAGAATAAATTGTTCTTACGAAGCATACATTGAGAAAATAGTAATAGTAAAATTGAAAACAATTTATATCTATCTGAGGAGTGAAATTTTTTACTATTAAAATTAGTAAAAGTGATAATTATCAAAGCAATTTGTGGTGCTTTTTTACTAAAATTTTTATTAAATGGATTTATAGTCTTTCAGTAAAAATTACAGCCTTTTAAAAGGGAAATTTTCTCATTTATAAACATTTAAAACTAGTTTTTTTTGCTTTTAAAAAAAACAGTAAATTTTATGGAACTGAAAGATGAAACGTTTTTAAAATTGTGTATCTCAAAAAATAATATTTGCAAACATCTGGAAGACCAAACTAACGAAGTAAAATCAATATCGTTGCTTGTTTACATCCAAAGGACTGAGTTAATTCAAATTAAAAACAATGATTGTTTATATTTTGTATTTTGACAACGTTTCATTTGTCAGCACAAATGAAAATATTTCTCTCAGTGTAGTGCAACCATATTTGGTTATATAATATAATAAAATATAATAAATATAATAATATAACCCTAGTAAAAATCAAACATATATGGTCATATATGGATTAAGAAAAAAACATATATGGTCATATAAGGATTAAGAAGAACATATATGTTCATATATGGATTACGAAAAAAAATTTTTTCTTTATCCTATATGATCCATATATGAACATATATGTTTTTTCTTAATCCATATATGACCATATATGTTTTTTTCGTAATCCATATATGAACATATATGTTTTTCTTAATCCATATATGACCATATATGTTTTTTCTTAATCCATATATGACTATATATGTTTGATTTTTACTAGGGTATATCTTTCAAATGTTTATGCCAATGATAAATACAACATTTACCAATCATATGTTATACTTTAGAAAAAAAAACACCAGAAATGGGTTTATTTTAATCAAAATATGTAACAAAATCCAATTTTCTTCCATGGTATGAGTGCAAATAATTGATATATTTTATACTTTATTATGAATGTTTATTTTATCTAATGAAATATTCTTAATTGAACAAACTGTATTTATATAAATGAACTATAAAATGATGATAAGTAAATATTTACGTTGTTCATATTTATTTAAGATGGAACCATTCCTTGCCTCTTCTTCCAAGATGACCCGGCTCGTCTATTATGATTCGCTTGACTTGATTTATTTACATTTTTTTTATTTCTATTGTTTAGGACTGTTTTTTCTTGTCCTTGGCCTCTTGGATTACCTATTAAATTTGTAAAGCATTACTTTGCTTATATTTTTGTTTCTCTTGATTCATTGAACTAATATACATTAATTTGTAAACATTTTCTTCAATATTATATGAATAATTTTTAAAATTTACCAGTGACATTTCTTTCCTGTCGTGGAAAAGTACCTCTGCCTCCTCTTCCTCTTTTACTTAAAAATCTTTCTTCAGCTCTCGCTCGAAGTTTTGCTGGGTCTTCTACAAATTGATCCGCAGGAATTTTAACCTCCTCCTCCGCGTTCTCATCTGACTCATCACCATGATTAGTTGCATTTTCAAACTGATTTCTATTTTTTACCAAAACCTAGAAACATAATGATTATATATTAATAATTAACTAGTATAATTTCATAAATATTTATAGGTAAGAAGTTTGCTAAAAATAAAATCTTCACTTTTATTTTAAACATAAAGAGAACCTTACTCTTGGCATTGTAAACGGCCTATCAACTTCTATCGTGTCATCTTGAACAGCATCTCCAATATCTTGATCATCATATGTATCATCATATTCGTCGTCGTATTCATCTGCTACAAGGCTGAATTTGTTGTATATATCGATATTTTTTTTTATATGAGATTTATCATTTAACATTTCCTCAACATTTTCATAATTATAGCCCCTACGAAAATTGAATGATTAAGACAATGATTTTATTTGAAAAAAAAAATTACTAATTATCAGTCTACCTCTTTTCTTGATGAATTCCAGTATTTACTATAACTTTTGCAATTTTATCACATAATTCATCAATGTTTTCATTATTAATATCAATGTTTCCTATATTATTAAAGTTCGTTGTTTCTGCTTTTGATGTAGAAGCCTGTAAAAACAAAATGACTTTGTGTCTTATAATTATTTCAAGATTTCATCAATTTAATGACCTATCTTTTTTTTATATTCGAACTTCTTTTTCTACTGAATGTGGTACTCAAACTTGATCAATGGAGGATTATAATAAGACATAAATATTTATATTATAAATTTAAAAATGATGGTCGTTAAATAATATCTACGTGCTCTTACCACAGCTTGCTCAGAATTGCATGATACAGGTGTTTCCTCGTTAATTATTTCTGGTGGTAATGAATTTTCTAACACTGCATTTATCACACTTTCACTGTTATAATTATAATACTTCAGACATTTCTAAAAAAGAATTATTAATATATATAATTTTCATATATTTATTCATTTGATTTATTTGATTATTCATATGCAAAAAAAATATCTATATAAATGTATTTTTGTGATTGTTTGCGTCAATTTTGATGTATTAATTGTACGTATCATGAATAAAACAAAAATACATACCACAATAAATTGTTCATCTAAATCACATAATACATCTTTAACTTCAGTGACCAGAGTAACCAAATGTACTTCAAGAATCTCATCATTATCAGTTCTTTTTAAATCACTTGCCAAATCTGGGGAGCTGTTTCTATTCTTCTGTGGTAAAGAATAATCAATATTATTATTATCGATATCTAGAAAGTGTTTAGTAACTCATTTTTTACTTACTTTGTTGTCTTTTACAAAGTCTTCATCAAATATATTTGATGTTGTAGATAACATTTGATTAATATAGTCCATTTTTACAGAATCACTGGATTATTGCATATAAGGAAAATAATTGCAGATAACTTAAGTAAATGAATATTTTGCTGAAGATTTATTATAAAATTTGTACTGTTTGTAATTATTATTTAAAATTAAAATAAAAATTTCCATAAAAAATATTATAAATTTTAAAATGTATCAATTTGTTATATAAATAAAGTCAAAATGCAAACACTATTTCATTAAATATAGACAAAATGTCATACTTTGTATATATCATAGACTATTAGTTTGTTTAGAAACGTTAACTGTTTTTCAAAGGATACATTGTTGGATATACATGAGTTAAAATATCAATGTCAACATCAATAGGATAAAGAGTTATATAGTCTTTTGTGAATTCTGCTTCAGTAAGTGCATTAGATAATAAATCAATAAAAGAATCTACTCTTGTTTTTACTTCTTCTTCGGATAGTGGATACCTAAAAATATATTGACACTTTTAAATAATTTATCATACACACGTAACATAAAAATGCATAATATGATTAATATTTATCGTTAATTTGAAATTAAAAAATTAATAATATCATTAACAATTGTATAGAATCTTTAATAAATATAGCATGATAAACAAGTAATAAACAAATATATTAAAAGTTCTTACGTGGCTTCTAATATATCATCTATATTTTTGTAAATTATTGTGCGGAAAAGACTTAAACATTCCATTCTAGTTACATCTAAGAAGTGTCTTAACTGGGTGCAATTTTCTTCGTCTGTTAATATTTGTAACTTTTTGTACATCTCAGGTATTGCATTTGAATATACAGAAACTAATCTGCAACAATTAAATATAAAATTTGTGAACAATTGTTTTAGGAATTTTAAGGTGATACTTCAATGCATATCAAATACGCTGTCTGGTACTCAGGGTTAATTAGTGAACTGAATTAAACCAAAAATTGACATGATACGATATAAAAGTGAGAGAATCATTGGATATACTTCATTTGTCAAAATTTAACATTGATTTTACAAAGTTAATAAATATATCACGGTACAAAGAATGACGTGACAGTAAACAAATTTAAAAGAATGATAATTAATAAAAAATAAAGTTAGATTTGACAAATTAAGTATATCCAACGATTCTCTCACTTTTACACAACATCCTACCAAATTTTGATGCAATTCTATTCACTAGTCAAGCTTGTTTATAACATTTTTATAGATCATAATTAACTACTTACTTCATTACGAATCCTTCATTTTTATACAGAGATATTGCAGGTGGATAGACTTCTAAAAAAATTCCAATAGTGGATACTGTATCTAAGAGATGCAATACTACATCTTTTAGAGTTTCTATTGATATTTCTAAAGACAATCCTCCTCTTTCTGTAAGTTTTACTACTTCACCAGCCAGAGGAATTGGGCGATCTTCAAATCGTTGTTCTATGTTTCGAAAAATCTGATCAAACAAAGTTTATTTTATTTATATGAATAAACATTTAAAATATAAAATTGTAGAATTAAATCAATTAATTTTTACCTGTAAAATATGAGGCACAGTTTCTTCTAAGTCTTTCATATATAAAGGTTGTAATGTAAACAAGGATTCAAGTATTTTTCTAACTATTTTTCTATTATCTCTACCATAATGTTGACAAATATCTAATATAATTGGTGCCGTAAAAATATAATTATCATATAATAATTTTCCAAGAACTTTATTGTCCATGAATTCTGTTGGACTTTCAGCATTGGTCACAAGTCTTGCAAATATCACAAGAACATTGTGATATAACTTATTCAAAAGGTCATTCACTTCTTTGCTATTTGGTAAAGATTCCAAATAAAAATATGGAGGTGCGTCTTGAAGAAAGATTGTTAAGCTATGTTTAATTTTTGGATTGTATATTACATTAGACCAAAATCTGTAAAATGAATAATTGATGATAATAGTTTATTATAAAATTTCATATTTTTACAAAACTGAAGTTAAGAGCAAAATAACTTACTTGTGATATTTTAAACTCCTTAACCAATTTAAATCATCAATAATGTAAGTAATAAGTTCTATCCAATGTTCCCTAGCACCTATTATTTCAGTTCCATCTTCATTATAAAACTTAGGCGGTTCATAATGTAAAAAATATTTCTCTTCTACAAAATGCTTACTCTATAAAATTGAATAATAATTTATAATGGAAACGTCGCTATCTCAGAGTAATAACAATTATTATTTGAGCATATACATTCAATGACTATTTTATGTATAGTTAGTAAAACGTCAATAAAAATGTATAAAATATAAACATTTACAAATATACTTGCCAAAGCTGGAACAGTTTGATTCACACCCTCACTTGATATATTTAATTGAACCATTTCTAAAGATTTCAATTCAGGATTCTAAAAAAAAGAATATATAAACTTTTGCTAAATAATATATAATATAATAATGTACAATACGATTTTTGTAGTGTACTACTATGAATAGAAATAATGCATTCAAGATGTCAATTGTTACTGTGTATTGATTTAATATATAATTTATATAAATAATCTTCACATTAAATAGATAGATTTCAAACATATTAGTATAACTATCCATAATTATACTAATAAGATATTTTTTAGTTAAAAAAGGTTAAAATTGAAATAAAATTGAGAGTATTTATTTGAAATACTCTACCATCTTGCAAAAATTCAAATTTGTTATATTAAAATATGTTTGACTATATATCAACCGACATATGACATTTATTGCTTTTCTTTGTGTTTATGGCTACAAATTGCGAGTTCTGCATGCCATTGATAATGACATTTATCATAACAATTTCTTTTGTACCTTATAAACTGTATTCTGCAATTTACCATCCATTCTAAATATCTTTTACAAGTTAGAATACAATTTGATGCACAATTAATAATCAAATATTATAAAATAAACTTTCAATTTTATAACAATTATAAACACTTTCACAATATTAGGAAATATTGTTATTCTTATTTCAGTATTGTATAGCTTTATTTATTTCACTTTTTAAAAGTTTAGGTTAGATATTTCGCATTAAAACGCCCAACACATACTGAGAAACCATTAGATCGACAGTTCAAAATGCCGAACATCCCAAGAGACCGAAAATCACCAACAATCTAAGTTCGGCATTTTGGAACTTTCGACTTTTGGCGTATTCGGAAAGTAACATTTACATTACAAATATTTGTAATGTTCATGAAAACGCCGAACGCGTGTTCGTAAACTTCTACATTATTTAATAATGTAGATATTTTTCGCCACAAGTTGTGGATGCAATTGAAAAACGCGTGTTCGAAAAATATCTACATTATTAAATAATGTA
>JABFPN010003571.1:0-17625 GCA_022817305.1 Leptoteleia sp. ZL-2020
AAAATGAAGTTTCACTACATTATAATAGTAAATTTTACATTTTACCACTTAAGTAGTAATATTTTACCATTTAAATCGTACAACTTTTACCACTTACATGAAAATAGGTTTACCATTTATATAGTACAATTTTACCACTTTCATAGTGTACTTTACCATTTATGCTGTAAGTTTTACCACTTCGGTCTCTCTGTGTAGGTGGAGTTTGATATATTAGTGCGCACGCATGGTCTGCTCAAATGTTTGCCAAATTAGACTTAAAAGTACACGACGCGACGAACCATGGGATTTTATTGCCGACGACCGTATCGCCCTAAACATTTAATCAACAATTCCGGTTAACTTTTTGGAAATTAACGCGTAAAAATTTAACGCCGATAAACATGACAACAAAAGATGCTTTGTGCACTTTTTGGAATACACATATATATGGACCACGCACATATACGACATATATGGAACAAATATTTTACCATTATTAAATTATTAAAGAAAAACATGTCAAGTATTTGTTTTGTAAAAGAAAAACAAAGTTTGTTTACGTTTTGTATTTTGAAAGCGTTTGATTTTTCAGTACCATCAAGAATTCGGCTTATCCGATAAAGTCGTACTATTATTTGCCAGCAATTTCGTAATTGTACGCGATGGAATTTTCGTAACGAACTTGTCGCGAACGAATTTACAAGTCAGTTTTCAGTTCTTTTTTTTTTTTGTTTTTTTTTGTTTTGTTTTGTTTTTTTTTTTTTTATTTTTCTTGCCGCAATAAAGGCGTAACTGTTTGGCGTAATAATTTTTCCGAATTATTGCTTTTAACACGAGCTTGAAAGACGTATCGGTTGCTGTAATTCGGCGGCATTAGCGCTTTTAACGCACATTCACGTTGTGTCCATAAAGTGCACTCATCTGGAAAATATTGCGGATTACGTTGACGGGAAATCGAATTGAAAAATTTTCGCAAACACTTGGTGGAAATTGCGAGCGTCGTCGTATTGGAGCGGCCTTCGTCTTTGAGTTATTGTAATTTCCGCGACGAGCGACGTGAAAATTGCGAAGAAATCAAGTTTACGGTTATATTGTGGCAATAAAAGTGATATCAGGCGAAATAAATATAAGCACGTTCAAGTCGAAGGAAACGTATTTAGCGCCGCGGGAATTCCCAAGTCAAATTGTCGACATGAAAAGCGGCAATTTTATTGGATGACTACAATGTTCTGCGCAAAAAACCTAGGCTGCTTACTTATGCATAGTTGAAAAACATTGGATCGATTAAGGAATGTTACATCGATTGTCCCAAAGTAAACCCTAAAGAATTCGTGTTAACGCGCGCATCAAAGAAATTTTAATTTTTATTACGACCCCAGTAAATATGATACATATATGGTCCATATATGGTCCGTGTACGTTTTAGCAATTTCATATAAGGAAATAAAAAAATGTATGTTTTTCCTTAATCCATAAGATAAAGCAGACAAAGCATAAAATAAAACGTTCGTCGAAAATTAGAATTCAGTCTATTCAAAATTTTAAAACCCGGCTTTCCAGTTTTTAATATTCTTTTTTCTCCGTGTAATGTTCGCGATTTTATCCAAAAATAAAAAATAAAAAAAAGTGTATAACGAGAGTTGGATACGACATTCGAAAACTAGTTAACGAAGTCTTATTAGCAAAAGTAGTCGTTTCTGTCGTGAATATCCGGGAATATCTGTAAAATTAATTCAATACTACAAGAGAGTTTTATGCACCCCGAATGAAAGTTATGTTAATTCAACAAAACACACTCGGCGAGCTCCGCAATTCCTTTTGATCCGATTAAATTATTATGTTGATTTCGATTCCGATTAATTTCAACGTGAAATCGTTTATTCTGTTTACATAAGATGAACTCCTTTTAAAGTGGAAATTTTTATGCGCCGGAAATCGATTTCCACCGTCTGAAAGAATTTGTATTTAATTTACGTCCGCGCGCGGACAAATATGAACGGGGGGGGGGGGGGGGGGTGAGAGCATAAAGCGTTGGGAGAGGGTAAAAAGTGGTATTTAGGTCGAGCAATTAGGACTCGCTCGAAATTTACTTTTGCATTGTATACGCGAATGAAAACTTTTTATTGCGAACAACATTAATAGCTTATTTGGTAGCGAGCGTATAGTCCAGGGCCATAATGGAAAACGAATCTTCGTTTACAATTTACAAAAGTAAATTATAAAATCAGCGTCGTTTGGCTACAAATGAGTTTCAGACACGAAAGCGATACGTTTTTTTTCTGCCATCCTCGCAGATCTCATCTATAAGGTAAAATATCAAAAGAAATTGTACGTCGGAATGTGAACCCTTGTGTGAAAAAGTTGCTGAAAAATTCAGAAAACTGCTGCAATTGGGACTTCCAGATCAGCGATTTCCAGAACATTTCCACACTGAGAGAAGTAGATAGTTAAAATAATGATCTAGATAGTTTTTCTGAATATCTGTGATAGTAAACTTTAATATCTGTGGATAGTAGAGCACACTACTATATGGATAATTTTTTGAACTATCTGGATAGTAAATTAAACTGTCAATAAAATAATAACCTGCTAATACGAAGTATAATGCATTAAAAACCGAACTTAAGTACATAAACCTTTAAACACATCAATTAGTTCTATAAGGTTAAATGCTGTCAAACACCACGTCCACAAGAATGTTTAAACAAAACACAATTAAGAAATATTATTGGAAATAGGCTAGGTACGAGTGGAAATAGGCTAGGTACGCATCATTATCGACCGCGCATCATTATCGACCGCGCATCATTATCGACCGCGCGATATCGATAAATCGATTTACTATCTGGATACTTCATTTTACTATCTGCTTTCAACTATCTATTTCTACTATCTAGATGGTGCTTTTAACTATCTATTTCTCTCAGTGCAGTACATTTTTCAGCAACTTTTTTTCCACTAGGAAGGTTATGATTCAAAACCACATTACTTCATTCAGATTGAAGTAGAACATAATAACTGAACACGACAGAACACAAAATTAAACCTTGTTTCTTTAATCTGTTGAATATAACCCAAGTTATATATCCCACTTAAAATAATGAAAAAATAAGTACGTTTTGATATCTTAAAATCTAACCTGACATTCTTATGAATAATGAACTGAAACTTTGAATGTTCAAGTACATTCACCATAAATCTTGTTTTTTAATTACAAAGTCATTTTTTATATATCGTAGGTTAATCCAACAGATTAATCAAATTTGAGCGGATTCGTACAACACTTTGGAATAAAGTTTTGCGCAAATTATGATAAATTTGTTGCGAACATCTGTAATGCTTCCTTGCGGCTTTATTAGACAGAATCTTGTTGGGCGCAATTCTTTTTTTTCCGGATAAAAATAAAACTAGGTTATGTCGATTACGCTTAATCGGATTTAGATTAAATTCTGAGGGGCACGATGAACATTCCTAATGCGAAATTTGTTTCCGTCGTAGCCATCAACAGCGTAACCTTATATATAACATTATACGCGTCCTTGTATATCCATATTCAAAAGAAATCGATGTTTACGGTGCGTGTTTACAAGGAGTCACTTCGAGTGAGCTCGGGGCTTTTGTGTCCTTGTTTTGTACATTGAAAATAGAAGGAAGAAAACAATTCGCCCTCCAATGGAATTTTCGTAAACAATTGACGATTCGGGTTAACGAATGAAATGAAATTGTTTCTCACAACAATACTTTTCCGTGGAAGCTTGATATAATTTGAATTTAAAATCATTTGTAGAATAGTTTTAATTTATATTAGAAGATTTGATTGGATGGAACTATGAAATTTATTATAATAAATTAAATCGTCCCTCGGGGCGTAAAACGCCCTTTTGCGCCCTAGGGAGTTTCGGAAAAGTGACGTTCCTCGCTCTCCCAAGCGACGGAAAAGAAAGAAAAAAGGAAAAAGAAAAAATCGCACGCATCACTGGAGATTTACGAAAGTGTATATCTCTTGCAAACCTCGCTTACGACTCTGCTTGTAAATTTCGTACGTTAGGATGGATTTCCATTTGAATCTCCCTCGGTATATAAATAACTATTTTAAGTATGCAATATATTATTGCAAGTGTAACCAGAGAGGATACGGGAAACATTTTTCTCGCCGTAGAATCGAGTAAGAATCGACTTTGTATTGTTTGTAAATTGGGAATTATTTGAAGCAAAGATTGATTCTTGGTTGATTCGGTATTGTTGGAATTGCGAAGAAATGTATTAACGATTTTGAAATTGAATTTGTAATAAGTATGAAAATGGAATATCGAATGATAATTAATGCGGTAAGCTTGCGTTGCATTATAAATGAACGACTATAGAGTGGTTGATGAAGTCATTCGAGAGCAAGCCAAATTACTGGTGATGTGTTGCGTGGTTACGATATGGGAGGTTAACGCAATCGGACGAGGTTTAGGCGAAGGTACATTGTTTATTTCCGTGACCCACTTATATAATGAGAACAAAACAATTAAAAACTATTGTGCCAGAACCTTAAGAAAATTTCTTAATAATACTCTTGGAAATTTTAAAAGTGTCTGAAAGTACTAGAAAAATTCTACAAAAACTGAAAATGTCTTAAATTTGGAGCTTTTCAGAAATGCTCAGTATTTTTCAGTTTTCATATTCATTAAATTGGTTCCAACTTTAGTTTACGAAAGTTTCACTTCTGTGAAACTTTCTGAAATATTTTCCACATTTCAATCTTTCATATTTCTGTCGAAAATCGAAAACAAAAAAGAAACTTTTCAAAGTTTCCTGGAATTTTTTAGACTTTAGTTCCAACCGACTTAATAAAAGTATGAAATTTGGAAAGGTCTGAAAACATTTTTTCAACAATTATACACAGATTCCCTAGTAAAACTGAAACGTGTATGGTTCATATATGTTTTAACAATTTCATATATAGACATATGTGTTTTTGCTTAATCCATATATGGCGATATATTGTCGATATATGGCAATAATTGATATAATATTCTAGTCATATATGCATTTAATAATTTCCAAGAAAGACATATATATATATATATGGATAAAATATTTTAGCCATATATGGTTTTAATTATTTTCTTATATGGTAATAAACCTTTATAAACTAAAGGAACCATACATATTTCCTTTTACGAGGGTTTTTAAAAGAACTGTTGTTCGAAAAAAAAGCCAACAGCAAGCTTTACAGCTAACAGAGATGTTCCATCACAGCACTTGGTGATCCTCCGTCAACTTACCCGAGGTAATCTTTGGAGGCAATGGATTCCCATGACATGGCTGAATTTTTCCTCTCGCCTTCCTCCCAATGGTCCGAGTGACACTTGTTCTTCTTCTTCCTGTGGGATTTGCTCCGCCAATCTCACCTCTCCTCGCCGGCCACGCTGCCATTAACACTGGCGCTTTCACTACCACTGCCATTGACATTGGCCGCGCGCGCGCTCGGCCTACCCAGCCTCTCTGAGCCGTACTCGTGTTTGTTATGGAAGTCAATGCTCTCGATGCCGCGCTCACCATTTTCCTCACTGCTTTCCGATCCACTGTCGCAACTACTACACGCGATGCTAAGGCAGTACATAACGCCTCTCTGTCTGACAAGGCCTTTTTCAGCGGGACGATACGAAATATATCTCGCCACTGCCAAACGATACGAAAGGGCAAGTAAGGGTTCCTATGCTCGGTCGTCACGCTCCAACGAGGCAGTTTATCTTATCAACTTATCTTATCATCTGCGATTATTCGCCACCGTGTTGCCTATCATCGTAACCAACAATCACAATTTGGCAATAGCTTTAATTACTATTTTTGCTTATTTGACAAATTTGTATGGAACTTGAGCAAGTTACAGTTGATTATTTAGGGCCTCTCGCGCCTTTTATCCCAGGAGGATCACTTTCTTTTAGGGCAACAACTTGTTCCTCAGCTGTTTAATTTGCCAACGGAATTCGATCGCACTCCGATTGGCTGATTAACGTCCAAGGGATTCCGCTCAAGCTTCACCGTGATCATTGCCGGGCTTCCTCCTGCATCAGAAAATTAAATACCAGTTTTAAGAATTTGGAAAATTCAGGTCAACATTTTATTGTCGCTTATGGGGGAATACTTCTTTTATGTAGCCCTAGCAAAGATTCCTAACAATTATGAAACACGTATGAACATATGTGGTCATCAAGTATAGACGTCAGTCTGACACTTTTTCTGGAAGTAAAATTTTCAAAAACGTCAACGGGGGTCAAGATTTTCTGAAATTAAGTATTAATTGCCTGATTATTTCTAGCAGACTTTTTCAGTTTTTAATTACTCTAATTTAATTGGCTCAAATTTGTTAAGATGTTTAATATTATTTAACCTTTTTATTCAACCTATGTACATTTTTTTTCATGGCTACAATGGAATTCTTTTTTGGCCAGATATGATTAACAATATTGTGGATATATTTTTGAACAAAAAATTCACGCGCATAACGATCAGTAACCATAATAAATAAAGTGTAAAGGTAAAACAAAAAAAAAAAAAACAAAAAAAAAATAAAAAAATAAAAAGGAAACTGAACCGACTTCAATGCGTGGTTTTGACTGGAAAATTCGTAATTAAAATTCCGCTGATTTTAATATCGATAAAATGTAAATTTACGCTGGTATTTGGTTTTTTGCTTTAATTTAATAATACACTACCTCGCGAGATAAATCTGAGTCTTATTAATTATGCACAATGCTTATAAACTTGAGATACCATCGAATTTCATTCGCATTTTAATATATTCATCGAACTTTGCATTGTAGCGTCGTGCGTTGTTTTGCATTTGCGCGTCATTTCTTGTCCCCCAGGTACTTTGAGCAATAACGCAAACATTATATCACGTGTTATATTGCCGTTACACGAAAACTCACGCATGATGACAACAAATGCGTGACAAGGAGCTAGACTATTTGAAACCAGCAGAATAATGTTTTGTTTACTAGAAAATTTTAATCATACGACATAGTCCACGTTACGGAGAATGATAAATATAAAAATGTATGCACACATATATACATGTGAGTGTGTGTCGGTGTGTGCGTGTGTGTGCAAAGCCTCCGGTGTATAAAAAGTAAAAAGGAAAAAAGAACCGAGCTTTGTAATACTACAAATGAGTCCAAAGTATACGGAGTTACTAGTGTTATAAATATACGATACGTGCAGATGAAATCTTATGATGTGTGTAAATGAAAATTCATCCATTTTTTGTTTATTTGAAATATATATTTTGCCCTTTGTTAGAGATGTAACAACTCTTTTTTCCAAGTTAAAAATTATTATTCGTGGACAAATAAGTATCATATAAAATTATTATAATTTATGATAGTTGTAACATAAATATATGTTTGTTGAAAATTTTGTTTAAGAAATTTATAAACGTAACTTTTTTTTTATTTATATATATATATACACATTAATATATACACTTAATTTTAACAGAATTAAGCAATGAGAATATTTTTCTATACGGTCTTGAAATTATTTTGGTATTTCTGATTACTTAAAGGATTATCATACATTATAGTATTTTTTTTATGAAATTTTTCTTTTTCAGTGTTGGCAAGTGAATTTTTCATCTAAAGGTTTAGATTTAAAAGTTGTTATACTGGGAAAGATAAAAGTTAGAGGTAATAATGGTAAAAAGGGATTGAATTTCGAATGGCAATTTGTAATATTTTTACTTTATATATGAATTATACATGAAATTTGAATAAAGCGACAAATCAGCGATGAAAAAAGGTGGTTGGTATGTGCAAACTCCATAAATGATAGATCCGACCGGTTGTAATGCACCTGAGACATTTTCTTTCGGTCAAAAACATATGTCTTTGAGTTTTTCAACTTCTTCGATCTACTGAAATTTCAACTCAGTTAAACGTAGATAGTTAGATATCTATCCCTGTCAGCCAAATTGGCCATTTAACACCTATTTAATGTCCAGCGATAAAATCTTCAATAACATATGGCGCAGGGATAACATAGTTATTTTACGCGAAAAATTAGTATTTCAGGTACTGTCAATCGACATTTTAAACAGTGAAAAAACAGTCAGATATTTTAGTGCTTTTTCACCATGATAAATATTCTTTTCAATAAACAAAACAGTTTTTCGGAACAAATCTTACATCAAGCTTCTCGTATAGACATGGACTTACATTAGACGTGAATAAAAGGTTTAGTATTTTTATGTTCAAGAAACGTTTTTTTTACGTAATTAATTATTTAAAATTTATTAATATAAATTAATTTAATAAATTTCAAATGTCAAAAAACGTAAAAATATTGGTAATGGTAAAACATTTTAAAAACATGACATTTGTCATATGAAAAGAAAAGAATTCAGATCGTAATGCAATTTATTAAATTCAAAAGTTAAAATTGTAATATTGCTAATACGATTCCAAGAGATTTCAAATTATTTTTAAATCACTTAATTATATTAATTTCTTTATACGGTAGGAATATTTAAATTATTATTATTCTTATTTTTATTTTGATTAATTTTTAAAATATTTTATAAATCTCGTATTATGCTTTGAATTCGCTGTCAAAGATTATAATTCTTTAACACCTTTTTTTATCAGCGGAGTCGTACTCGAGCGTCAGCTATTAGAATGCAGATCTCCTTTTTACCCCACGGTTTTGTTACGAAAATATTTCGTCGCTGAAGTAAAGCTGATGTGGCACTTTTCGCTAACTAAAGCCAAGGGCTTTTCATTTTGTTTTCGGTAAACGACGGGAGTAATTAAATACGTGTTTCATCTAACAAAATTAATGAGAGTTAGTGGTCAAGTTGTCTATAAATTCCGAGTCTCAAGATGATAAATTGTGTATATAAATTTTCGCCGAGTTTCGTTGATAAGACTATTTTTACTCAAAGAAATATTATGAATGGGTGAATATTCAGTGCGGAGTATTGTTTTCCTTATACGGAAAGTTTATTCGATAAAAGTAATTTGCAAATTTTGTCAATATTTTTCCATCCCACTCAGTGAAATTATACTTTTTTCCCCTCTTTTCAAATCTTTACTTTTCTATCCTAGTTGTATAAAATGCTGACTTTAATGTCTCATATTTAAAATTGTTTCATTGCAATATTTTAATTTGATTACATTTCACATATACGTGAAATACATGAACCGTACAAGTAAATTTTTTTTCATGAATTTGCCGCATTATTCTTTTCCATCGATTATTCCAAAAGTTACCCCGCAACGGTTTCCATTATTTTGCGTCGTATTTTTCAATCGCCGTGTTTCCATTCTAGCGACCTTAAAAACTTATTTCATAAATATTTGACGGTTTTGTTTAATACTTTAATGCGAAATAAAATTATAATGCAGAGCGCTTTACATATAATGTATTACTAGAATAATGTTCATTGTAACTTGTTAATTATTGATCTTGTTGAATACCAATAATGAAATAACTTTCAATTGACCCATTATTCATTTTATTTAATGCTTTTACTAATAATCCTCGTAAAATTAAATTGCTATGATGCTTGTATAAATATATGTGAAAGTTGTAAACAAATTAATCAACGTACTTTTGTATTTGTATACTGATTTAAATGTATAAAATTATAATTTACTTTACTTTATATATGTATATATATATATATATATATATTGCATATATACCTGGTATCTGTAGTCTATGTATGTTTAACAATTTTATATAAGAGAATAAAAAAATTCATATGTGGATATGTTTTTTCTTAAGCTGTATGGTCGATATATGGCAATAATTGATATAATATTCTAGCCATATATACTTTCAATAATTGTCTTATATTGACAACAATTATTACCATATATCAATGAATTAAGAAAAAACATATATGGACATATATAGGTTTCATTTTTACTGGGGTTGTGGATAAATTTCTGTAAAACTCGGAAAAATCTTATTCAGATTTATTCAGGTGTTTTCGAAAATGTTTCACACTGACACGAAAGATAAAAACGTGAAGAACATTTGCAAGTATTTCCTTTACTATCTACATTTTTTACTCTTATCAACTGTTATCAACATTTTCAGAGATATTCGGAGTTTGCTTTCTATAAGGGCATAATTACAGGAATATAAATATAAAAATAATAAATGTGAAATGTAAACATGATAAGTAAGTAATTCAACAATTTTTATACGGGAGAGAGTTTGATTAACATTACAAATTAAAGGTGCTACACGTTTGCGGAAAGAATGTCGTGGAAAATGTTATAATTTTTTTTAAATTTACGCGACAGGCAAACTATCGGTGTTATTCAATTACACTGATTAATAATGCGAAAAAGAGACACTTTTATCCGCTCAATATACAGAAATATTGTTTACACGAGAAAAAAGTTTCGGCTCGCTTCGCATAATTATTAAAAGTTAATTGCGTTTGTATAACGTGATTGAATAATTATTAAATAATTAATACTGCACCTTATAACGAATTAAATAATTTTATACATAACAGTATAATGTTTTTTTCGCATTTTACTACACTTCGCTTGTTTTTTACGATATACCTTTTTACAATGAAATTCATTATAGATCAAAATATTGGATTTAACATTTGTAATTAAAAAATTTATATCTTAATTAAAAAATTTTCATCGCACGTGTATAAAATCGTTTTAAACTTTACAAGTTTTTTTTTTTTTCGTACATCGATTTGAGCGTTTCATTGCAAAATTGATAATTATATTATAAATGGGAATGTTAATAATAGTCGAAATATTATTGTAATAATGTATAATTATATTGCAAACGTGAATTCATGGAATTTTATTAGATTGAAACAAATTTTACACGCCATTTGTGTTTGCAGCCACTAAATTTGATTACGTGTTTTCAGGCTGGAAATATCAATCAAAAGTCAAAATGTTATCATAAAAGTCAACTTGTTTGAATAAGGCACGTTCGCAAGTTTAACGAGTTCTTTGCAAATGTTAACAATTTTCTTTGACGAATTAATTTGCAAAACTTTTTTATGTATTATAGAAACATAATAAGGACAATATAATTATTAAACAAGAAGAAAAAAAATATGAACAAGTGGATAAAAGTAGAGGATGATGCAAGAAATGGGAAAAAAAACGAGTATATTTTTAATGTAATTAAAGTCTGTTTTTCACTTTCTTATCATTTTATGTCTCAGTTACTTCTTTAAGACTCTTTTACTGCGAGGGAATCGTAAATTGCACGACCTTACATTTAAATATTAATTGAAAAGAATTTAATTATATTATACTAATTAGAGGGGAACTTTTAAAGGAAATGCACTTGAACATTTTTCAATTGAATAAAAACACTTTACAGTAAGATCTCTCATCTGTTTATGCAGCTGAATAAATAAAAATGGCAAAAAATTCGGTTTTGAATTTCGATCAGGCTACGTTGGCTCGTTAGATTTTGCCTATGTGCATTACGAGCATTTTTATATCAGCAATAAACTTTAGGTAAAATCATAATATAACTTGAATTGGAGTTAGCACCTTAGTAAAAATTAAACATATATGCAAATGAAAATACTGAATTTTCAAAAACTACACTGAAAAAAAAAGTCATTAACAATTACTGTGCTGGAACCTTAAAGCCAAGCTGTTTGTACAATATAGGAAAAATTACCATGCCAGCACAGTAATAAGTATCGTGTTTTCAAATACTTTGGTGTGTTTTAGTCATAACTTTTACTTTGACATAGTAATTTTTCCTGTATTGTACAAACGTCTTTACCTTAGGTTCCAGCACAGTAATTGTTAATGGTTTCTTTTTCAGTGCATTTTCAATTCCATCGAAATTAGCGCACGATTTATGTACGAACGAGTTTCTCCGTGCACGCGAATCATAAATCGTACTATACCTATGGAACGTTTCCATATGTCGTGTTGGTACAGCTGATTTGGCTGTCCTCCTTGTCGGCGTTAAAAGATGTTGCGCTTCGCAGCTGCCCTGCAAAGTCAAGCCAAACCCAATGAAGCGACGTGACACCACCCGACTAACTGATCGACCGCGCCCGTATTACGATTCTGCCACACTTTTGTTTGTATATACATTTGTCCTTCCTTAAACAGCGGTTGACGAAAGCGAAAAATTTGCCCAACAAAAATCGCGCCGCCAGCCCCCTCGCTGAATTTAATCAACATGTCCGACTGCGTCTTTTACGAGCGCTGTTACTTTTACGGCCAATCGTTTTCCGACAAAAATTGCCGCGAGTTTATTCGGCAATTAAAGAGGTTCGAACGAGCCGAGTGCAGTTGCAAAGCCAGGATTTCGCTGTTTCCGCTAGACTCCGCGCTTGATTATGGATCTCCTTTTTTAATCGCTGTTAGGAACGCGTTGTTGCCAACGATCGCGAATTCAACTTTAAGAAAATCGTTCCCCAATGACCGCGAAAATTGTGCAAATTAATTGACCTTGTGCTTTGTTTTGTTTTTTATTAAGAAAACACCGCGGGGCAGAGGAAGCTGATACAAAAAGTTTCGCGAGAAAAAAGTTGGGGTAACAATTATTATCCTGTATCTAAAAATGGGGACAAATGATATCTTCTTATCATAATGAACATATCTAAGAAAAAAGTTGGGAATAAAAATTGTTACGCTGCATCTAAAAACGGGGACAAATGGCATCTCCTTGTCAAACTTGGTACACAGTTTAAAAGAAGCTACAAGATAAACAGTCATTTTTATTATACTGGATCATAATAACTCGTACAATTCTCACAACTTCCTTTAAACTCTTAGTTAAACAAGCCAAGACCACGTCTTTTGTCCGTATTTCTAGATACAGTATAATAATTTTTATCCCAACTTTTTCCTCAGTGTATGAATTATTTCATCATCCGGAGCACGGAATTGAATATTCTCGCTTAAAAAGTGTTCCGCGGTCAGAACTTTCGTTCCACTGCGAAAGAAGCCTTGTTATTTTGCAATTCCTTCGGCAACTTCCTCGGCTCCGAGGGGAAGCTTACGCTAATCCTTGGATACAGAGCCAACTTAGCAGTTGTCTCGATTAATAATAAACGCGACGGATTTGTGGAGCGCGGTACCATTACGTAACATCTACGGGACCGCCAGTTTCCGTCAAATCGGAAAACCAATCGACCGAATTAATTACTTTTTGCCACGCCCAATTGACCAAAAACTTGTCCCAATAGCTGGTCCCCGGTGTCGGCTCGAATCGTAGCGCGATTACACCGCGTTGACGATCACTCGAACGGTCCCCGGTACCATCGGCAACGCGACGCAGTTCGAGAGAGAGAGATTCCCATGCCTTCCCAGCGGCTAGAACCTATCGATTCCAATCCCTCTATTTATATCCCGACAAGTGAAACCGAAAGTCCCGCATTCACTTTGCTCGGTCAGCTCGAAGGATTAAAAAAATATCCCAACGATCTCTGACCTGACTTCGGCTGGTATTGGCTCTTGTTTGCGCGCGCGAAATAAACGTTCCCACGGTCCGTTCGCGCAATTACGCTTAAGCGCCGTCACGTGTCAAACGTCATCGAAAGTTACCGACACAGAACTGGCCGCTGCGCTTTTCAATTCCCGAAATTCCCAAAGTACTTTGGACAGCCTTAGGTGGTGGTGGTGGGGGAGGGGGTTCTACGGTGGGGTACGGGGTTTCCGGTCGGATGGAAAAAACTGAAACAAGAGGAGGTGGGAAAGGGGGGGGGGAGGAGGAGGAATAAGGCGACGAACCAGGGGAAGTACAAGAGAGGTGGGTAGAGCGGGGTGGGAGAGAGAGAGAGAGAGAGAGGGAGAGAAGAGAAGAGAGAGAGAAGAGAGGGAGAGAGAGAAGAGATTGCAGTAGACGAGTGGATGATTTGGAATCGCGAAGCAAAGAAACCGGAAGAGAAAAACAGATTAATAGGCAGGTAAAGTAGACGTGCAGTCCGCGAAAGCCAACCGACGCTCGTCGGGAGAGAACTGTCGCGCCCTGTCGAGCCGCAGCGCAGCGCAGCAGCCTGCAACACACGACCTAACCGTACCTAACTCGTCCGCCCGTGTCGTCTGTCTTTGTCGCGCCCGAGCGGGGAGAGCCCGATCTGGCCGTCCTTGTCGGGCGCCCAACCCTCAGCCTCGCCGAGTCATCTCTCTGTCTGCGAAAGCTTGGCTCCCGATTCTTCCTAACTACCCCAACGGCTACATCTCTGCGCGCTCACTGGCTCCAGTCCTCCGGATCCCCCCCTCCCCCCACCCCTCCAGTCCTTGGGAAAATGGTAGCAGGGCGACTGCGGGTGTACTTACGCGCCCACTCGAGTCAACTAATTCGATAACGCGCCGACTAAAACGTTAACAGCCGGCCGAAATTAACATCGGGGTGTGTCTGTCGGCAAGCGAAAGTTGTATGCTGGCGCGCGCGCACCACAACGTACGTTGTCGCGCGATTAGTGCACGATGCAACAAAGGAGCGAAACCGCGTTGCAGCTAACGTCGCCGGATAACGCCCTTTTAACGTCAAGGATAAAAAAGGACCGATTATTATTTCGTTTCTAAAGTTTGTTAGCGCGGCCTGTTACGACAGTCAACGCCAAAGTCTGATGTAACGCTGGGAAGAGCAAATGTATTAATTCAAACTTTTGTTTACCACGCATTAGCGTGATGCACTTGTTTCCTTTTTAGTCAATCCACATAAACACTAAAAGGAATTACTAGTCACTTTTCCCCGTGAATTAATAGTATACTACTCCACGAGGAAAAATGTCACTTTGAGAACAAAAGAATTGTATTATTTTAAATAGAATACTATTCAAATTTAAAATAATCTTTTTCGTCTAAATAGAGTCACTTTCATTGAAAGCAAATTTTTGATGAAATGCTTACAGTGTCCACGAGGAAAAAAGTGGTTTCAGGTTGGTAACCCTTTACTTTTGGCCAGGGTTACCAACTTAAAACCACTTTTGTTCGACTGAATACGATATCAATGAAATATGTTGGTAACCCGCAGGGCTACCAATACACTTTATATTTAAGATGAATAAATAAATAAATTAACGCGTGGAAGATAATTCTATGAGAAGGAATTAAGATGATTATTCCATACATGAAGAAAGAATTGACTATCAATTATCGCTGCTGTTGGCAACTCTGCGCTCAAGGCTCGTTTGTATCGTCGAACGCGATACTTGACATCGGTATTTACAGTACAAGGGCGTAAATTTCTCAGTCCGATTTATAAGCGACAAACACTCGCTAACACACGGCCGAAAGTTGTTCGACCCGGAACGTCTTGATCCTGCGGAAATGGCAGACGCCGCGACAGAGCCGGTTTAACGCTAAAAACGACTAGGACGGATCGCAAGGGATTAGGGACACCTAATGGGGCGCACGCAGAGAGCGCAATCCATCGCGTCCAATCACTTTACTTTACCTCACGCGACACATTGACATTGATCAGAATGGCTTTTACCTACGCCCTCCACACTCGCGTCTCCCACTAACTTTCATTTGCAACCTTATCAATCACACTTTTACACTTGTGCTTTTCACGCAACCGTCGAAAATGACGACGAATAATATTAATCGAGCATCAATGAAGCTTGTATAGAAAATGACAGAAAATACACTTAACACTGCGTATAACGTACATGCAACAATGCTTAACCGTGTTTATATGCACGTGGGCAAAAAAATCACGAGGAAAATTACTTTACTTTGTAAAAACACTGAGGTAAAATGATTAGCGATGAATCATTGTTAGTTTGGCAAGTATCAAAGTACTATCAAAGTATTAGTGAAGCTTTTGCAAATTTTACCATACTGGACACTAAGACATGTTATAAACCTTGTACTATATTGACTACTAATTCATTAGAAAACCATACTGACCTCTTTTACACGTCAGCGTGTTGTCTTATAGAGTATAGTAATTTTCGGTGTACAAGTTTGTGTTTGTGGTTAAGTGGTCTCAGTGGTTTATTTTTAATTTCCAGGCCGCGAGTTCCATATTAAATTAGGCTTCTTCTAAACAGGTGAGAATAACAGTTAATATTGCTGCATAATGAAATGTTTCTTATGAATACTTTGTTGATTAAGTGTTGCAATTAAACAATTGATAAAATAATAACTTCGTCTTAAATTTAGTAGCCAGAAATTTTTATCTATTTTCTTTTGCGTGCACATTTGTTAATGTAAAAAAGCATTGCTTTTCATACATTTATTATAAAAGAAAGAAAAGAAAAAAGTTGAAATTGTCATAAATTTTGATAATACCCGAGTAAAAGCTTTGGAATTGTTTATTTTATGAAAATTTGATGTACGAGATATAAAAGTGATGACAGACTGATCGCGGAAATGAAAACCGCTGAGATGACTTTACTACCATTGCAAGATTCTATGAAAATTATTGATAGATGACAAAGGTAGGTAAAGATACGGTTGAACGGCGTATAACAAGTTTCCCGACGTTCATTTCTGCGCGGCATTTGTTTGCGATGACAAAAGGCTTTTTTTTTTTAAATGTTCGGTACTTTGACGAGAAGAAAACAAGTACGATAAAAAATTATTATCCTTTACGGTAACGATGCCATCGAGTACGTGCTTGTCGGAAATTATAATGCAACTTTTATAATTTTTCTGAAAAATGACAATATTTTTACTACAGGGAGGGGAGAGATTAATAAACATTTACTGACACTGTTGGTTAACCGGTCGTATATTTGGAAAAATTGAAAAATTACAATAATTACAGACAAACTCACACGTTTGGCTAACTTAAGATAGCAGTTTGTCAATTTTCACAAGTATATGAATAGTTTACAAGCAATGTCAGAAATTTTTATTAATATTTTCCCTCAGTGTACCATATTGTTTAAAAGAAACCTGATAATATCAGATGAAGAATGAATATTAATTTTTTAAGAACCGCCAATTCAAATCAATCTGAATAATTATGAAGTTTATAGCATTACAAAAATGTTGGTCAAATTTAAATTTTGCTTAAATTTTTGTAATTTATTTTGGATGATCGCCTTCGTGCGCCAAGTGCATGTAAATGTAATTTGAGTGACGCGCTGCAAATGATATGCAAGGTATATTAATGACGAATATCACGCATCATCAATACACGATTAAATGAATTACCTCTCGATTATAAAATGACAATTTTTTGTTTTAATACCTGCGAATCGTTACAATATTATTTATGGACTGCAGCTTTGACTAAATCTCAACTTGGTCATCATTTAATTCAAGTGTTTACAAAATAAACGATAATTAATGCTTATTATTTGATGCGTCGTTTGACCAAAACGCGGAGATAAAACGTCGGGGTCTTTGGATTTGTTAATTAATTTACATTGGCGCAGCATCGCGTTATTCCTATCAATGAAAATATGATTTTATAACGTAATGTATTATTAAGTAATCATGCTGTTTAATGTGCAATTTTGATCATTATATTTTAATTTAAATTTAATTAAGTTTATTTGAAATATCCTTATTAAAAATTTATTTAAAACGGCGCTACACTGAGAAAAAAGTTGGGATAAAAATTATTATACTAAATGTAAAAATGGGGACAAATTACAATTCTTGTGATATTTAAAATACATTTTAAAAGAGATTATCAGTATTGTACAAGTTGTTATGGTAC
>JABFPN010003572.1:0-13281 GCA_022817305.1 Leptoteleia sp. ZL-2020
CTTCCCCCCCCCCCCACCGCTCGGCGCCCTCTTTTATTTTTATTTATTTCATCTTTTGTTTGGTTCATTTATTGGCTGGCGGGCGCGCGCGTGTGTGTGGAGCGCGCGTACACACTCTTGGACGCTGGGTTAGATGGTGAGTTTAGGTGACGGAGGGACAGTCAGCCAGATCGCGTGGTGTCGAGATGTAGGCTCGACTCTCAGCCGCGCTGCAATGTGTCGGGTGCCAGCTGATGCGCGAGCCTGAATGGCGCACCAGAGCCACCGCCGCGCGCGCCAAACCCTTCCTTCCTTCCTTCCTTCCTTCCTTCTTTCGTTCCTTCCTTGTCAGGCGCTCTACTGCGCGGCGTTGCTCTGTTGTCTCGGCTCCGCGGCAGTGTCCGAAACTGGCAAATTCCTTCTACCGCCGGCCCCACAACTTGATGCACTTTCTCATCGGATAATAAACGCATTGTTGCCTTATTGATGGTTAATCGCAATTCGGTCTAATTTTTGTCATTCACTAATAATCCTTCCTTCTTTTCTTCCCCCCCCCCCCCCCGGCCTCCCTTGTATCTCATACACAAAACTTATTTATATTGCAAATCGTCATTATTTTCCGATGGTTCTTTGCTATGATGATGCAGATAAATCTGCTCCCCTCCCTCTCTCTCTCTCTCTCTCTCTGTGTGTTTCAATTTAAAATTGCTGTAAAAATGATTTAATTTAATTTATTATCATTAATTTTTCATGCATGTGTTGCGCAATAACTGAGACATGCTTGAGAGAATTGATATTGTTGGAAAGTGAAAATTTAATCTGATATATTATGCAGTGCTTGTACTTTCGTCACTGTATTTTTTATACATTTTTTATATATCCCAATCTTTGAGCTTTTTTCCGTGTTTATATTTTGTTTCATTGAAAACTTGTCCATTTTTTAAGTTTGAACATCAAATAACGAAGCAAAATAAGATATTTTTTTTATTTGACTCGCTGTAACTGTTAAAAGGAACAAAATTTCAAACACTTGTTACATATAAATAATATATAGAAAAAAATTGTACAGTTGAAAAGAACATGACACAAAATAGTTATCAACTTTTCTCAAAGTGTTGCCCCAAAGTTTATTTAGAAAGCTTGTAATTTAATAAAGTTTCAAGATACAACGGTTTAAGTTTTTATTTCATTACAGAGCTGCCTGACACATTTATAAAAAACATAAACACGTCGGGTTTTCAACCTTTTGTACACATAAAGGAAAATGTACAGATGCTTAGTAAAAGGAAATTAATTTTATCCTCCTTTTTACAATAATAATTATATTACTTAAATGTAATAAGATTAGACAAATTATATTTATGTTTTTTTTTTTTTTAGAAAAGAAACATTATGATCAAGCAAGAGATTATGTTTTCAATTTCAATCGCTCGTAAATAGATATCCATTTTTAAGAACTGAAATACACCAAAAAAACGTAGCATATATTTTTTCACAACATTAATACAAGTAATAATGACGCATGTGTTTTATTTGACCAACTTTCATGTTTACTCTGTCAAATTCAATGTATTTCATCGAGTAGTTATTATTATTATTATTATTATTATAATTATAATTATAATTATACAAGAAAATGTGGATAAAGTTTTCATGCAAGAAGTGTATCTTGCAAGATTTTCTTTTTATAGTCGGTAATAATGAAAATATAATGTAATGCTCGCGAAGGGATGTGATATAGTTTAAAATATTTGATACTTCAGGCGGGATGGAAAGAAAACTTGGCGACATTCATGAATGAATTGAAGAACTTGCAGTGCGTAGGTCTGACAACGCTCGGGGCTGCTTTGAAGCATGCATTAGATGTGTTGAATATAAATCGTATGCAAACAGGTATAGATACCTATGGCCAGGGTAGATGTCCGTTTTACTTGGAGCCCTCAGTTATCGTTGTTATAACAGATGGTGGAAAGTACACCACTTTCAACGGGGTAAACCAAGACGTGAGTATAACATTTTTATATACAGTAAATTCTTATCCTTTAATAATTATTTCACATTTTCAAATCATATTGGTTAAGGTGACTTGGTTCAATCATTATTCTCAATTATATCAATATTCTGCTTGTTAATTTAATGAAAGAATTTTCTACAAAGTGTGTGATACAATTCTTGATTTCTTTTTAATTAAACAAATTTCCAATTAATTATGAAATACTATTGCACATTTTACATGCATTTAACTTAAATATAAATAATTCTCTAGTATTGAGACTATTTTTTTACATTCAACTTATGGTTATATGAATGATTGTATGTATTATTTTCATTTACAAAGAATTGTCAAGAATAAAGTAATTTTAAGTAATACTAAATACTGATTTATTTTCAGTTTGCCCTGCCGATGAGTTCCCGTATTCCTGGCTCTGAATTGACAAAAGAACCTTTCAGATGGGATCAACGATTATTTTCGTTAGTGTTAAGATTATCGGGCACCCCGGCAGTGGAAAGGGATACTGGACTTGTACCTAGTGATGCTTCCCCAATAGATGCTATGTGTGAAGTTACTGGAGGTAACTTTTTTATATAAATCTAGTTCATTATATAATAATTTAATACAAGGCTTATCGTTAAAATTAGGGTTGCAATGATTTAAATCATTGATTAAAATTGCGATTTAAATCAAATGATTTTTTTTAATAAAAATCATGATTTAAATCACTTCTTTTTTGAGTGGGGGGGGGGGTAAAAATAAATAATGTTACAATAATTAATGCAATTTTTCAGTCCCCATACGATAAGTGTATGATTGAATCAGCCATACAGTTTATGTAACGTTTAAATATTCAGTTTATTCGATTTAATATCTAGGTCCTTCTGCAAATAGATTAAATTTTTACTAAATTAGTTAAAAATTGCTAGATAAACTCATTTACCTATCTACCAAAGCGAATACTTTTTTTTTTTCGTGTATTTTTTTATTATAAATTTTCCATTTAATAATAAAAATAAAGAAAAGCCGATTTAAATAAAAAAATCAAGATTTTTATCAACCCTAAGTTAAAATTCAGACAAATTTGGCATATTTTTTTTTCCAAACACATTTGTTGTTGAAAAACTGTAATGTTTAGATGTTGCATTTGTTATAAAATTATTTGTAAGGCTTGTGTAGAACATATTTACTTTGCATATCAGCAGCTTGCTCGAAAAATTGCTTCCCATCTCGGTTTGAAGCGATCGGTCGTTTAAAGCGATCGGTCGTTTAAAGCGATGTTTGGTTGTCTGAATTTGACCTATTCAAACAAGTCCAAAGGATTTAAATCTGTGCTGTTAAAAGGCCCAAAAAAATGGGTTACAGAGCTCTATCTACTTTGTCTTGGTAGTCTCATTGACGATCTGCCATGCTGGCAATAAGGGAATTTTTCTCCTCATCGAGTTTCGACTTGAACGACTAATTACACTTAACTATAACACCATGCACTATACCCAAACAACCGAATAATCTTTCTCAGGGGTGCTTAGAGTTTTTATATTTTAGTTACCAATAGTAATCAATAGTAAAATATGGTGTGTTTTACTATTGATAACTAAAATATTCCTATAAGCACTCTATTACAGTGCCGAATTTGCACTGCAAGAGACATAGATGACAGTTGAACTTACCTGCGTATAAATTTCAGTAGAGGGCTATGTTTGACTGTCATCTAGAGAGATGGTGATTCATTGGAAAAGGCTGCGAAATCTCTATGCTTTATTAGCAATTAATTTTATACTTTGTGTGTTGTCTCAATTGTGTACTTTTTTATTTGTTTCTTTTACATTAATTTCTCTTATTGATTATGGTAATTTTTATCAGTCACAATAATTTTATAAATATTTTCAATCCTTTCTTCTTAATTTACTAGAATATATTTGCATTTGTTTTGCTTTAAAAAGTGACATTTTTAAATAAAATTTTATGTCACTCGAAATAACAACTATATTCACTAATTTTGTATTGGTATATGCGTTGTTATTTAGCCCCAGGGAAAAAGAGAAAGTCCCTGTAAAAATTTGTGTTGGTATATGTGAATTTAAGACATTTATATTCAATTTTTATTATATTAAAATTCTATTATATATTTTGCTCTTTTAACAATATAAATTTTGTAATCTTTTTTGTTGTTTAATTTTAACTTATTTTTATGCTTTTAATTAAAGTATATTGTTTAAAGAAATATGAATGATTTTTGTGTACATTTTAAAAATATCATTTATTAAAGTATACCACTAAAAAATACATACACGCATATAGAAACGAGTTAATTCTTTTAAAAGTCTAATTGAAATTTCAAATTGTACTATGTATTTTAACATAATTGTCTTTTTTTTACTAAAATTGCTTTGTTATATTTTCTTTGCAATAAAAGTTGATAAAACTACTTGTAAATGGTCAGTTTTTATGCTTACATTTATTGAAATTAGAAAAAAATAACTAATTTTAATTATCTTGTACATTACTAGCATTATTAATGTTATTTTTGTTGAGTTTATTCGTATCACAAGTTCAACTTAAATATTAATTATATTTTAAAATCATGAAAGCAATAAAAAATAATCCACTTCAATTCATGATGCAAATTTAATTTATGATAAATTATTTAAAATATTAAGAAATTAAATTTGTATCGTAAGACAATTTTGTTTTCAATTTTCATATTTTATTACGTAATTACAATCTCTTTTCATTCCAAAAATCGTAAAAACATTACATCTTTTTATTTATTTTGTGTAATTGTTCACAATTCGTTGTATTCAGTTTGACATTTGTTGATGGAAATGATATTTTTTTTCTTTAAGAAATATTTTTATTCACAAATATTTGTTATTATGGTGGCAACTATCACGACATTTTCGTCATTTTCATATTTAACGTTTCAATGAATAGTATAATAATAATAATAATAATAATAATAATTAACGTTATAATTATATTTTTTACTAATAATAATTAATATTTTAATTAAATATATCTGAAAATTTTAAAGTCTAATTTTAATATAATCAAATAGTATATTAAAGCAGGAATGTAATATGCTAAATGAACTTTGATAATTATCATTTATTTGTTATGTTCCGGTAAAGTATTTATGTATATTATTGCATTTTTTAAATTAAAATTTCAATCTTTTCGCAGTAGCTTTGGCACAAAAATGTTTACAAGTTTATTCTTCTTTGTTCGCAAAATAAGTTTCAATTTAAATAGTACAATTTGCAAATAATTATCATAGTCATAATTATGGTACAAATGACGTTTTAATTTGGCTTAAATTTTAAGCATATTAATCGTATTATAACGTGTGTTTATTTAGGTATTGAAATGATAATCACTGCCTTGTTGTTGCCTGCAACTTATAATGCGCCATTCTCGTCACATTTCAGTTGAAACGTTTTAGTATTTGAAACATGTATTAAATACAACGTTATTATTCATTTTTTAATCCGTCACATATTTATCGAATTAAAACCAATCATACAACTATTGCTTTTTAGAAGCTATATAGTTTAGTACAAGTATCTTTGGTTATTTTCGTTGCCTTTTATCCTACACTGAGTTTAAATGTTGGGATAAAAATTATTATACTGTATGTGAAAGTGGGGACAAATGACATCTTTTTGTCATACTTGACGGACAGTTTAAAAGTGGTCATGAGATACACAATAATTGTTATGAATCGTTTGTTAAAAAAGTCAAGAAGATGTCATTTGTTCCTATTTTTGGATACAGTACAATAATTGTATATAATCTCCCAACTTTGTTCTCTGTGGTAAGCATTGCATTTTGACACGCCATTCTTTTGTTTGGCTTATTACTGAAGGCTGAAGCAAGCAGAGTAATTAGGTTTAAAAGTAAGCAGATTTTGTAGATGAATTTTGAATGTTATAGGTAGATCGTACTGCATAACTTCGCATCGTATGATGATGCAGTGTATCGATTCGTTAGTGCAGAAAGTTCAGTCGGGGGTTGTGATAAATTTTGAAAAGATTGGTCCCGACCCGCCTCCTTTGACAAACGAGGTGCTGCAGTATCAGGACGACGGCGAGAACGAGGATGAAAATGGCGTGACTGTGAACGGGCCCCGCGCTCAATATCCGTCAAATTTGATGGCGCCGGGAAACACCGCGTGGCACACCTGCCGCAAGTTGATTTACGTACCGCGTTCGGCTCAAAAGGGCTTCGCCGTTGGTTTTTGGCCGATCCCCGAGAGTTTTTGGCCCGAAATGGGCACGAGCTCTTTACCACCGAGGTCGGCCCATCCGAATGTGAAGTTTACGTGCACCAGTCAAGAGCCGATGGTGATCGAAAATTTACCTTTCGATAAATACGAGCTGGAGCCGAGTCCGCTGACGCAGTACATTTTGGCGCGCAAACAACCGACCATATGTTGGCAGGTGTTTGTTGCCAATTCTTACAAGTCGAGCGACGTTGGCCACCCATTCGGATACTTAAAAGCAAGTACGAACCTTACTTGTGTCAACTTGTTTGTCATGCCTTACAATTATCCAATGCTGTTACCACTTTTGGAGGAATTGTTCAAGGTCCATCGAATGAAACCCACCAACGAGTGGAGAACGCAGTTCCAAAATTACCTCAGAACCATGCCGACTTATTATGCCGCTGTAAGTGATGACAATAGTAAAAGTATTGCACGTGAAAAAGGGGAGAATAATCAATTGCACTGAGAAAAATTTCTTTTGGAAAAATTACTACAGTTTAGGAAACAGACGACTAGTATTATTACCCGATTGTGTGAGGTGATCCGTGCCAACTATACTAGGCTTTGGACATAACACCACTGATTGTACACTCTACACACTCTGCTTATAAAATCGCTTTACTACTCTGACCAATATGTTAGCAGCGACCTCTACCCAGCACACGTGATTAACAATGTGAAATTGACGGCAACTTTGTGATTTATCTTGTATCACGCAGAGGCTCAGTGCCGTGACAAAGTGTCTCTGTTTATGTTGAATTGTGTGTTTTCGGTTATACATAAGCATGGGAATACAAAATATAGAAAATATATGTCATTATTTAAACAGATTTTATTTAAACAAAATATTATAATTGTGTGAAAAAAACCATAATTACAACATTTTTTTATTACTATGCAATATTACTATAATTTTATCATAAAATTTATATGTTATACTATATAATAGATAAATATGTTTATGATTTGATTATAAAACACTCGGTTTAATGCATTTAAATCAATTTTAAATAATAATAATAATCAAGTAACTGATTTAAATAAGTAAATGCATAACATCTAAATGCAAATCATTTTTAAGAGTTAAATTAAATATTAGATTTACTGGGGTACTGAATATTTTAGTTACAGCACTGCACGCTGTGATGCGAGCAAACGGGTACTAGGAGAAGGTACCGCTGATGGGAGAACATTGCTTGTAGAGTTTTAGTCCCATGAACGAGTGTTAAAACTAAAAGAGTCAAGAGTATTTCCAAGTGTTATAAGCAAATGTATATAAATCAGCTCGATAAGGTTCGTTTGCTGTAAATTATAGTAATTTTTCCTAAAAAATTTTCTCAGTATAATTAAAATTATTAATTAAACTCTCGATTTAAATTAAACGGGGTTTTTTTTTTTAATAATAAATTATTATTTATTTAATAATTTTAATATATACTGCATTTGTCTTGTTGAAAAGTTTCAAATTATCAAATATTCTTCCAACAATGAAACTTCCAATAGGAAAAGGTCTAACAAAAATAAACCTACTGAGCATAATTTGTGTCTTGAATACACTGAGAATACTGTAGAATCATAACTTATTATTATTATTGTTATTGTTATTGTTATTGTTATTATTGAGATAAATTTAAGAATACATTGAACAAGTAAATGTGTTTAATATTAATTTAATATTAAAATTTAAAAACTTTATAGTAATTTTTCAGTATTTAACTTTTAAATATTAGTATTAATTTTTTCTCAGTATAATATTTAGATTATAACTATGCTTCCCAGATCATAAAAGATTACAATGGGGTTGAAAAGAGATAATAAAATGTTTTCAAAATATACAAAACATTTAAACAAACTTTATTTTCATTTCATTTTATATGGATATTTGAGAAAACTATAGATAATAACAAAGCCTGTTATTGTTTGTATTTTGCTAATATTCCCTTTAATATATTATCAAATAATTTGATTACATTTTTATTTTAAGAAACGTTTTCTTCTGCAGTTTCGTAAGACTATAATCTCTTTTCTGGTAACCCTGGGAAAACACTCCCAATGTTTTAAATGTGAATTCCTGTGAAAATGTTACAATACAAGATTTTCTAGGTTAAATTAAATATTGTGAATGTTACAAAAATGATTTTGCACTGTAGATAAATTAATAATCACGTATTTGCATCAAATGCAATTTGTATTATGAAAACAAATTCCGAAAGTTAGCTTTATGATGAAATTAATTGTCTAAATATAATCGAGATCTTTATATAACACGCAGAGAAGTTTGGCTTTTTTTCATTCAATTAAATTTAACATTTGAAAAATTAATCAATGTTTAAACAATTAATTAATTTTATTTGCATGTAGTAAAAAATAGAATGGTGCTCGTGATTTAGGCAAGGCAACTTGTTTCACTTTAAATTTAATAACGCAAATAACATTTCTTAATTTGGAATTATGTTATTTAAACAATTAGTCGAATAAAATAACTAATGAAAATAGTCAGTTTCCTAAGTTTCGAAAAGCGTATAGTTGATATTCTGAGGTGACATCATCAACTTGTACAAATATATTATATTTATAAAATTAAATTTTAATTGTAAGTCTGTATTTTTTTTTAGTTGGAACAGATCAATAAAAATTATAGACTCGATAAACACATTAAATGTTAATTATATTAAGAAATTATTAATTGGCTTATATTAATTTTTGATATAAAAATTTTATATAATAATAAATCTAAAAATATTTTTAAATAATACAACTATTAAAGTGAAAAAAATGTTAGTTTAAAAAATATTTTAATGATGTTTGAATTGTTGGCACAATAAAACTTGATCAAAAATAGAATTAAATGCATGTCAAGCTCTGAAATTAGATGAACATCGTACATAGGTACTATAAATCCATTAAACTTGTATAAAATATGGGACGCTAGAGAATAAAATATCTAATATTAGTTATAAAACTTTTACTTTTTAACCAAATTCAATAAACATTAACAATAAATTAAGTGTTTTGTTTTATCATTGGTATATGATTGCATTTGCGAGGAACGTAATTTTATATATTGTTCACCGAGGAAGTTCGGAATTTTAAATAAGAATTCAATATGTGAATAACAGTGCAAGACCAAATATTGTAATTTATTAACAAAAATATGTTTTAACAAATTTGTATCGTTTCATTTTAATTCAATGCGTTGACATCCGTATTATAATACGGAGAGGCTGCTTGGAACTTTAATGTTGTACAATTATAACCAAAAGCATGTTTGAATTAAAAGAAAAAATAAGTCTACACATAGTCGTAGTAGTGGTATAAAAATGAAATATAATTAAAAAGCCCAAATGATATGGTAAATAAACTGTTGGAGATAATTAAATGGACGTTTTAATTTGCACTAAATCCTTTTTAGGCTATGAGAAGGGCCATGACAAGAATGGGAACTCCTGCGCCACTGGCTCAGACGTTAATCCCGGACAACATGGACAATTTCCTCTCGTACAGCGTTATGAATTATTTGAAACGACTTAAAAATCAGGCAAAAATTGAATTCGATCGACTGTGCAACGAGGTTATCCTAAAGCAAGTAGCTGGCGGTGGGTTGAACAAAAGTATGGCCAATGGCAACGCGACTACTGTCACGGAAGGTGTCAGAGTTGTTTCAAAGACACCTCTGAAAAAAGATTTGGTAGGTTTTACGTCAATGATTATTTTCTCTTCTTTCTTTATATGATATTTCACATTATTGATTTAACTCGATAACTTTTACGTATATATTAGCGTATTATATTGAAAGAGAAATAAAATAAAAAAGAAATGGTTAAATTTTAACGTTCCTGTTTTTTCTTCTTCTTTTTTAGGTATCTCATCCCCTACTGCAAGACAAGTTTACTGGTCTTCGGGATCAGCTTAATGAATTTGGTGGATTTGTGGTTGGACTGGTTCGGCTGCAGCAGCAGCAGCGCGGTGCGCAAAGTTACAGAAACGCTTTTTACATACCCAGACAGTCTCTGTTAGATCAAGTAATTAGAATGCGCGCAAATTTCTTACAGCCTGGATTGTCGCACACGAAATTGCTCGATGACGATTATGTGCATTCAATGCCGGTTGCGCAGATGGGAAATTACCAAGAGTACCTGAAACGTATGACCCCGCCGTTAAGAGAGATAGAAAGTGCTCCGGTTAGGCAGCACATGTTCGGTAAGTTCATTTTACTCTGGTGCTTTATTTTCGTTTTAGATCTTGCAGGAGGTTTCTGTCAGTAGGCAACTTCAGGTGTATCAACGCGCATGTTTAGTTTAATGGAAAAACATTTATGCACGTTGTACCAGGTACATCTTATTTATTCCATATGGCAAAAACCCTTGTGCATATAACTAACAAGTTCTATTTCTCTCGTGAGATCCACAGAGCACAATATCCTTTCTTTTTATTATGCTTTCAAATGGCTTGTATTTATAAACATATTAATTAACAGTATATTTAATAAACACTTAATATATGTAATGAAATATTTTTTTAAATAATTATTAAATTTCACTTGCTACAGATATTTATCATTCAACTTTTATAATGATTGTCATACTAATAACTGTTACGTTCTAATAACTATATTCATATTATTTTCAATCAATAGAATATATCCTTTGTAAACAATATTAATTGAACATTTTCCGTAATTGGGAAAATAGCAAGGTTCTTCACTTCATAGAGTGTAATATTGTGTAAAATTGTTGCATTTAATTTGGTAATAAATAAAATGTATCATTTACTGTCGGAGGTAATTTTAAACTATTGACTACTATTTACTCATTTATTTAATGCATTCTTGAATTTATCTATATTGATGTATGTTTAGAGTTGCATCTATAATAATTAACATAATGATTATTATATAGATGTGTGTTAATTGAATGGCTGGATCCAATTAAGGGGACTAGTTGTTACAATTTCGCTTGATACTTATTAACGTACAAACTATTAAACGCGTCTTGTAATTTTTATTTTAATTCATAACTAATAATAATTACAACTTTTCTAAATCGTTATAAATCTATAATATTTTACGAATTAAATTCCGAGTTTTATCCGAAATTTCAATAAAATTTGTTCAGCTTGCATCGAGTTATAAATTTAAAATTGGTAATAAGATAAAATTATCTTACAATCATTAGTAGATGATGTTCATTATAAACACGGCAATGATATTAAGTATGTGACATTCATCAGGATTCTTTTAATATAGTCTAATGATTGCTTCATATCGTTTTAATAAACTTGTAGAGATTGTTTTTTTTATCAATTAGTTTATGCTAGTAATATATTTTAGGTAACAAATGGAAGAATTTCCTTTTATTGGTTAATTTATTATGATTATCTGATCTGACGTGTTATTGTAAGCTGCTATTGAGGCCAGATCTAATGTATAGTTTCTTTTTAATGAAAAATTACTTCAAAATTGGTGAAATTGAAAAAAATTATCATGTATTTGCAAATGTACTCTTAAGACCATGTTTAAGCGGCGAACGTCATATCAAAAACGAAAAATCACTATTTTTCATTATTTCTCAACTAAATGACACAATAATTGAAATGATGACTCCTCAGCAGTGACGGAATGGCGCTCTCTGGTCCAATAATTAAGAAAAAATAAAAAAAAAATGTTATGAATGTAGATACATGCCACAATTTTATTATATTTAAAGGAAAATAAGTAATTTTCACTTATAAATGGACTAGAGCGCCATTCCAGGACGATTAACGATAATTAACGTCAAAATTTTATTAAAAACTGCTGTTGCTAGGTATTGAGATGGTAATTAGATTCTATTTCTGATTTCTTCAAATAAGGAAATGGTGGAGATTATACCAAATTTTAACAAATTGGTGGAATTTATACGAAAATTGTTTAATTTCCATTTATAATTAGTTTTCGCTATTAATATGTCATACCGACATTAAAGAAAACTCCACCTTAATTCATTTAAATTTGGATGCCATAAATCCATTACGTTCTATATATATATATATTTGTAATAAAAAAAGAAAAGTAAATTGCGTTCATTTAATCATTAACATATAATTGAGAATGGGATAAGAATGAGAATTGTTTTTCCATTGTAATTAATGTGTTCACATGAGGATGTTTGTTAAAGAAATTGAATTTGCTCAACAGGAAATCCATTCAAGATTGACAAGAGGATGATGGTGGACGAGGCAGACATAGACATGGTGGGCGCAACATCGTCCGCAGCAAAGGGCGGCCTGAAGCGCCCTCTGCCGGCGAACGAAAGCGGGAGCGCGCCATCTCTGCGACCGGCGCCGAACAAGCGCAAGCCCGGCCCGATCCCCAAGGAGATGATGTTTCGACGGCCTAGTTCACCGGCGAGTTCGCCAGCTAGTTCGCCGGCTAGTTCACCAAACCCATACCTGGAGGAGCCACCGTCGCCCGCGTCACTCGTCAACTCCGTGTCGTCCGCGTTGGTCAACTCGAGCGCGGCCGTTATTGCGTCGCCTCCAAGCCCGCTCGAGAAGTTGATAAACGGCGTCGCGGAGCCAGCAATGTACGAACCGTTGGTGGCGCCATTGGTACCACCACAGTCGCCACTATCCGCCGAACTACCTGTGAATTCTGCGAATTATCCGCAGGTCCCGCCCATGATCAACAACGTTGACGTTAAAGTTGAACGGATGGACGGCGAGTGTCGCAGGACAAATTTGAGCGATGAGTTGCGAAGTGCGGACAATCAAAATAGTGCTGTGAAAGTTCGATGCGCTGCAACCGACGAGCTTGTTGTCAGCAATCACGTCGAGGAGAAGTGGGAGGATAAGTCGAAGAATGAGAAAGACGCCAAACTGTCTAGCAAGAAGAGCATAGAGGAAGTCAGACAACACAACGTTAACCTGAGGAACCTCGTTTACAAGGAAGTCCGAAGAAAAGGAACAAGTAAGTTGGCAAACAATCTCAACATTTCTTCAGACTCATCATTGAAAAATTAATCAAATCTATTTCTCCGAGTGTATCTCTACTTTACGGGTTCTCTCA
>JABFPN010003573.1:0-17618 GCA_022817305.1 Leptoteleia sp. ZL-2020
CACAATATACTAATTTTTAATTTTCACTTGTTTTAAAAACACTTTCTTTTAATCAAAATGGCGTCATGCCATACCTTGAAATATGGTTAGGATTGTCAGTTTCAGTTTCCAACAAGAACACGATTTCTGAACTGAAACGTAACCTAACACGAGTTAGGTTGGTTTACAGAACACAAGTTTTCATGAAAACTGAAACCTACTCAATTCGGAGTTAGGTTTTAGCTACAAAGAAAACGCTATTAAACTGTATACAATTATTAATGAATTAAGCAAGTTTAAATTTCCCGCCATCGATATTCAGTTTTTATTGGTTAAACAGCGAACCGGATATAACGAAACAAATGGAACATTTCCGCTGAAAATGGGGAAGAAATTTCGCTGAAATTGGGAGCACGTTGAAAATGAGAAGGTGGAAAATGGGAGCGTCGAGTGTAGTATATGTAATATTACATAATTATCTATTTAACATATAATAAATTTTTCATAAATACAAATAATGTAACATACATAAAATACTGTGTAGAATACTGAAGCAATAGTGAACATAAAAAGAAACGAAAACTAATATAAAAATAGTTTTATTAAATCAGTTATATAACTATATTACAAAAAATTAAAATATAATATCACAATCACAAAAATCATTTTTTTTAATGCACAACAAAAGTATTGTGTGTTAATCCACTATTATCTTTTACTTTTATCATACAATACATAATACACTGACATAGTAAGAATATATTTTTATATTAATCAGTTATTTTTTTACATATTAGGGCTTAAAATTATATTGATCGTTATTTAAATGCAGCATAGTGTTAAAATTATTATATATTTAAATTATTATATATATATAATTATGGTAATATTTATGTGCAATGACAGTTGTATAAAATTGTTGAAATCAATTTCAGAAATAATGAATAATACAGATTTGAAAGAACAAAACATATAATATTGAACATATATACATATCCCTACACATATGTATATGTCAGAGATACTATGTTACAGGGATATTCTGTCATACAAAAAAATTTACATTTATACAACAAAAAATGTTTGATCATTTCTTATTTAAACGTTAATTCCTTTTTAACAAATTCAATAATTTCATTAAATTTAATTAAAAGTAACATCTCGCATTCTTCTTGCGTTTGCAGCCATTCATAACAATTTTGCATTTGTCTGTACATTTCTAACGCAGTTGAGTATTTTTCCTCTTTAATATTCTCCTCTGTTAATGTATCTACTTCGGGTGAGTTGTCTTCATAATCTGTCCATGGATCACAAATCGAATTGGTTGAAACAAAATTTAAAATTCTATCCTCTTCGTTTTCCTGTTGGTCGAAGACTTTCGTTTCCTCAGGTGAATCCAACATTTTTAGTGGTGTATATGTACAGCATGGCTCGGTCTTAACAAAGTTATAGGTATCATCATGCACAAAAACATCTGATTCAGTTTGACCTTCTAGCAAGGGTTGAAATTCATTTGAAGCCTCCTTATTGTTTGAGGAAAGTTTTTCACCTTTCATTGATTCTTGTCGAATGCCATGTCGTTGCTTAAATCGACTCAACCAACCACTGCTTGCCTATAATTAAATCATGAAGATTTAATAATAATAACAATTGAATTATTTAGTATAAGATAATGTAAACAAGACTATATATTTTTATCGATATGTAAAATATATAAATAAATATGATCAATAATAAAAGTAAAAGATTTCACATTAATGCATAGTATAATTTTGCACGTACTTTAAAATCAGCAGGACTTCCTAATTTTTTATTAAGTATTCGTGCCTGCTCTTGTATTAAGGGTCCGCTAATTGATTCACCCTTTGAACGTTTTTCACAGTACCACTTGTACACGGCATCATCGAGACTCGGATCATCGGCGAAGCGTCTTCTCTTTTTCTTTTGTAACTCACTATCTTCGGCCATACGAAGGATTTCTTGTTCATTTTTTTTAATTAAAGCAAATGTAGAAGTGGCAATGCCGAATTGCTTCTGAATTTCTTCTCGACTAGTCCCGTTTTTATATAACTCTAATATTTTCTTTTTCTCAATGTATGACAAACATTTCCTTTTTTCATTTTCCATTATTACATCAAGCTGATCACACAAGTCAACAAACTTTATCACAACAATATTCGGTGTATACGCAACATAACCTTGATAACGAAATTGCCACCATTTTTACGTGATTAAATGCGCACTTGATGGAAATCACTATTGTCAATGTAAAGAGAACGAAAACACTATAGCGAGTATTTTATTATAATGGGAGACACCATAGTGAGAATCGAAATTAAAACGTAGTATGTATTAATAATAAATTAAGTAAAACAAATTAGGAATTTCAATTTAGTTTATTAAAATGTAAAACTAGACGCATAAACTTATGTAAATTGTTCCATATATATTTTTATATTAGTTAACTGTAAATAGTACCTAAATTTACAATTACAAGTTTTATTTCATTCACTCACGAAATTAAAATTGAAATTAAAAGGAATAAAATAAAGTTAAAACGATTCTTTTAAAGTTTAAAAGAAATCCTTTTTGCATCTTTTATTTAAATCCTTTTACTATTAAATAATTCAAATGAATTATAAATACTCTTGTAAATAAAATATAAATGTAATATAAAGTATATATAAAGTATACATTCATATAAATGTTTATATAAAATATACTCTTAAATTTATTTTAACCTTAATTTAAACAAAAATTCTGTTCTTAAGATTATTAATCATTCTTGTGATAACTTTACAATATGTATATTTTCGTGAAATTAAATGCATTTAATTTTAATAATAATATTTATTGCAATATTTTTCATTCACATTGAAAACAAAAAATTAAAAGAACTATTCAACATTCAAATGCCAGATATTTTCCCGCCATTAAGAATCACCGTTCAAATACAGGTACTTCCTTTCAAAATGAATTTTTAATACATACCTTTTTTTGTTAATAATTTATTTATTGACAATTAAAATTTTAATTCCTTTATTGCCATTGTCTGTTGTTTTCTTAAAGTAATACTATATTTTTTATTTCAATAAAAATAATAATTAAAATTTAGTTGCTATTATGATTTTTGGAAATCTACTTCTGGACAGAAAGTAATTATTCATTCTTTCTAACACGTGAAAAATTTAAGATCAAAACGGAGATTTTATTAAACAGACCGTATTTTAATAAAATTAATTCAAATTTTTAATCATGGTAAGTTTCATTTACGTAATAAATTTAACTTTCATTATGTTTAGTTTAATAAATCGTTTATATATATTTTATTCATTTTTAGTTAATAATATAACATTAAGAAAGAGAAGGTTATATTAATAGATAACTCGCAATATTGAATAATAGTTTTAATTCTTCATATTTGTATGCAATATATTGTATTATTAAAGACGAAAGTAAATAATAAGTAAATAATAAATAAATAAATGCAAGAATCTATTGAAAATAACATCCTCACAAATAAAAATTGATTCTTTTTAATGCACGACGGTAACGAAGAATATGAAAATATTAATTAAAAATGTATTATTGCATAAATTATTTTATTTCAAACTATTTAATTATTTATATATTAATTTCACACTTGTAATTTAATATTTTTTTTCCAAGGCAACAAAGTTTGAAAACCCAGAGAAACCTGGAGCAGAAGCACAGACTATACACAAAATCAGAATTACATTAACATCTTGTAATGTAGCATCTTTGGAAAAAGGTAAATTTTCTATATTACATTTGAAATTATATATCATTTTATAAAGTTTATATAAATAAAAGGTATTTTAATATACTTTTATCTTATAATAACTGAAGTGCTATAAGGATTATCCCTGGAAGAATTTTATTAGCTACATAAACACACTTGTTGAAGAATAATAATAATAAACAGTGGAAAAATTCAGTGCAAGTTTTTATTTGCAGCCCTTTTTTATTATTCTTTATCAAAAAGTACGTTTTCATAGTTATTAATGTTCTCCAGGTAACTGTATTGAATTCTGTTTTGCTCATTTTGAGATGTTACTTTATATTTGTAATCTAGTTATATTCATTTAACAAATATATTTAATATGATAATAAATAAATAAATGTATCTATATTTATTAACTATATATAATGTAATTTAATTATATAAATGGTAATTTTAGTAATTATAATAAAAATATTTATTATACGAGAAACCATTTGTTATTGGTTTTTTTCTTTTTTGTAATTAAATTTTTCTTGCATATATTTTGCAGTATGCTCAGAGTTGATTAATAGAGGAAAACAAAAGAAATTGAAGATCAAAGGACCTGTGCGCTTACCCACGAAATTCCTTAGAATCACAACTCGCAAAACACCTTGCGGTGAAGGTTCTAAAACATGGGACAGATTCCAGATGAGGATTCACAAACGAGTTATCGATTTGTTTTCTCCATCTGAGATCGTTAAACAAATTACAAGCATTTCAATTGAACCTGGTGTAGATGTTGAAGTTACAATTGCAAATGAATAAATTTATAACCGAATGAGTTTTAATAAAAAATAAATAAATATTTAAAATTCTTTATATATTTTCTAGTTACCATTTATGTTAATAATTTCATAGATCCTTTTATAATAACTAATACTAATTATACTTTTTTAACATAATTTATACATGTTAAAACTTGTAGGAAGAGAATCTATTGAAAATGGACGATAAAGATAAAACGTAAGCAATTTTGACAAAAGCATGAATATTAAAGGTTTTTGATACATATAAATATTTGTAAATATCATTAAAATATTCAAATATGTAATAGATTTGTTCTTATTCAGAATATAAAAACTGTGGTTAAAGGTATAAAAAAGAATATGGTTGAAAACGTTTCCCTTAATAGTAAAATAAATGTTAATAATGGAAGTAGTTGTGATAATGTAAAATTGTGAAATATTAAGATATTTTTTTTTATATTTGAAGTATAAAAAATAGTAGATGTAAACAAATTAAAATGATAAAATATAATAATAATTAATTTTATTATATAAATTTACATTTTCATATTTCCCACATTAATAATTCATATACATCCATATATATTTAAAAATTTTTTGTTTTAAGTAAGATTAGACTTTCATTTAAACTTGTAAATGCATATTTACATGAAATTCAATCGCTCTGTTGAAAATATTCAGCATGAAAAGAAAAATTTTCTACATTTTGCAAGAACAAAATTTAGGCCACTATTGCCATAATTATATAATAGTTAAGTATAGTTTAAAATATCTGCATATAAAACTTGATAATACTTAGGCACGCTTCTGAGTAATAATGATTTAAAAGAACACAGAAGATTATAATATAACAAATTATCATATTTACCTACCTATAAATATGTGTTTCTCTTTCTATTTTTGTATAATAGAAGAATAAAATGATTTCTTTAATTCAATGGCAGAAATGGTAATGATTAAAAATGAATTTATTAACCGGTGTCTGAAGTGCATGATGATGTATCAGCATTACTATGATCGTTGTTGCTTTCTGTCGATGAACTATCGTTGCTTTTAATCCTCCTCTTGCGCAGTTTGGCAAACTGAAACTCCTCGACAGGAACTGCACATTAATAATGTTATTAAAATTATTATTTGAATACAACTTTATTTAATCTTTTTTATATCAATAATATATGCATGCTATTAAAAATAACATGTAAATGTTGAACTTAACTAAATAATTATTTTATTAAAATTATTTGATGAAAATTATAAATGTAATTTTACTGTTGAAATTAATCAAAAAGAGAACTAAACATTATAATATTATACATTTTACTTTTTAATTAACAAATTCATGAATACTTTATCATATATTTTTTTATTCTTTTTTTATCCTACAAAAAAAACTTATATACAATTGACATTAAAACTTGTTTAAAATAATTTATATATCCATTTTATCATCTGAGGAGAATTTTATAACACCTACAAGGCATGACTAAAGAATGATTCACTTTTATCTTCATGTGAATTCAATTCACAAAGTAAGCCTTAATAAAAATATAACATCATCTCAATAAATTTTTGTTTGGAACTTTTGTTTCGTACTACACACCGCATGCAATTTTTTAAGGCTATTTATAAACACCTTAACAATATACATCAAGGAACTAGTACAACCATTTTTATCGAAACTTATTTCAAATCCACTCGTGCGCTTTAAATTGTAAAATATATATATTTACAGAGGTGTAATAATATGAAATTGTTAATAATCGTTACTACTCTAAACTAGCTGTATTTTAATTCATACCAGACGATGTATATATATAAAAATATACAGAAAGGTCAGACAAATATATACCACATTATTACGCCACTGCATATCAGCAAGAGCAACATTTTGGTTGTTTCCTTACATCTAAAAAAAAATTATACTTTCATCTCTCGCTCACGCTAATAAGTAATCACAATTTAGCACATTTAACTTTATACTTTTTTTTCCGATACATTTAAAACATCAATTGTTTTGTGTTTCTTATAGTTACATCTTTCAGATGAAGGCAGCACACCCAAATGAGCACAAAACAATCAAGGCAAACATTATTTGAAAAATTGAAAACCATCTTTTACTTTACCATAAGAATATATTATTTGGTTGTAACATAGTATATCAGAGTTTCTGCCAGCTATAAAGTTTTGTAATGAATTAAACAAGTATAATAAATACTTTTATAAAGAAACTGTAATTTTTATAATATTGTAATATTTATTAGTTTCTTTATTTCGAGCTTTTTAATTAATTTTTTATGTGACAGGAACTCTGTTGAATCATATCTACAAATTCTTCATTTTACATAATCAATTTTGCTTTGAATTTATATTGAATAACACGAAACACACGAACGTTTGAACACAGCGAAAGCAACATTTGCTTCATACTGCAATTAAAATGGTCCAAAACATAACTTTTTGAAACCATTATTACAAATAGCAAACGCCTCGTTACAGTAGCGATACAGAAATGAAAGTTTTAATAACCTCAGGCAGATTTAAAGGTCAATTGTCAATATATGATATGTAGTATTTGAGATGCTAGTGGTTACCATCAGAATCTGGATCCTTTTCCACAACTCTATCTGAAGTGGGCATTGGCAAAACCTCAGGTTCCAGTAACTTTGGACCAGCATCCGCATCCTCTACAATTACTTCTTCTGCCAAACTACTCCTCACAGCCTCTGAAATATATTATTATTTCAGTTCGCATATAGAATATATATTTTATTTTGGAGAAATTTTAATTCAACCTATGCTTGAACAAATTAAACTATCTTTATATTCAAATTGTTAATTTCTTATTTATATAAAGATTTAATAAGAATATTTATTTACATTATTTATCTCATTAAATGTAAGGAATACATTATTTATCATTGCTTATATACCCTCTTTGATGTTACTGAATCATGTCTTAAATTACAAAAACATTTAAATAAATCAAACATCTAAACTTGTATACATATATCATTATATGTATATTAAACTTTTTAAGGTTTAAATGTAACCTTTTTTCAACGTTCTATAGAAAGGATTTCAAATTACAAAGTATTATCATAGCATATATATTGATAAACTATTTATTTTCACTTCTAACATACCGTTAAATGCTTGCGGATATTGTTGACTCAGTTTACCCTTGATGATACGTATTCTTTTAAAAATATGATCTAAATCTTTTTTCATTTCTACTAGAAGGGCAGTATGCTTTTTAAATTCAGCACCAGCCGTCTTCAATCTATTAACAGATAGCTGATTGCAGTTGGTCAACATTTCATTTGTCTTCTCAAATCTCTGCAACCTGAAAATTAATTATCGTCAATTCTATATTATGAAATTTGTTTTAATGAAGAAAAAAAGGTCATTTGAAAATAAATATGTAAAAAATAACATATTTGTAATTTTATATTGAGTTAAACAAGTAATTTTTTAATAACAGCCAAAACAATAAATTTAATTATTACTCAATATTTTAATCTTTATTAAGGAGCTTATAATACTGCTTTAATTCATTAAAACATTTCACAGTTTTGTTTATATAAGCATTTCCATTTGTCAATATTGTTAAAATTTATTTTGATGAATGCCTTTATTCAGAGTACTTTGGCTTTAATTACTTTGTCAAATAAACATTCACAATAATGGACGTTAATACTAAAATTTGTAATTTTAATTTAATTATATCAAAGATTCTTCCTTTCCACAAACTATTACATTTGTTTTTGAGCTCGTATCATAGACTCTACATCTTGTTGATCAACAATTCCAGCAAGACCTTGGATGAAAACTTCAGGGGCGGTGTAATTTTGAAAACATTCAAAACTGCCTGTGTCAGACTCCGGGGTTCCTTGAGCAGTAGCCATATTTTTAGCTTTAATTAAAATTATGCATTAATATCAAGTGAAAAATAAATGAATATAAATAAAACACAACAGTTATTAAAATTAAATTTTATTCTTTTAGAACTTTAGCCTTCTTTTTCAATGTTTCATTAACGAATGATTTTTAGTTTAACTGTCAAAGAACAGAGGTTTCATCCTTGATAAAACATTGTTAAACTAAATATTTATGTTATTGTTATTAGACAAAAGAATTTACTTTTTTGTGCAACCTTTCTTTCTTGTATCCAATAAAAATAAGCATCAAAATTGTCACGTCACGAATTCTTTCTTTTTTTACTCATATTTATCACCGAACAATTGTTACTATCAATAATTATTCCTGTTTTAACACAAAAATAATTTATAAGTCAACAATATTGAGTATTTCGAGTCAAATTGATCAGACTTTATTATTCTATTGCGACATATACAGACATATAATTTGATGCTCAACAGCTATTGCTTTATCCACTAGGTGGCTCATTGTAACATCTAACAAGTAGAATTTAAAATACATGAACAAAGAATTGCAATAAACTATTACTTTAATAATATAAAAATTAAATATTATATTATATTTAACAAATAAGAAACAGGAAGATATAAAATAAATACGAAGGCAATTCCTCAAATATTGCAATTAACCCATTTTACGTTTAAATGTCTTGTTCAAATTTCCCGCTATTAATATAACGTTGCAATGAACGACAAAAAATACGTGAAGAATAAAAAAAAAACATAATATTTGCAATATTTAGAAACACGAGGTCACCTTTATCTTTTCTTATCAATATTGTTTAATTTTATCTTAACAAATTTTTTTGTTATTAAAACTTACAGCGCCATCTATTTTCAATTTATTTCCAAAGTTGACGGAATTATTGTTGAAAATTTCGAATGGAAACATTGCGTTAAAAATTAAAAATCAAGTTCGCCGGTGAAATAAATTAAAATTAAGGTTTAAAATTGCAGGACAATTTTTAGCGATGACCGCGTTTGGGGTATTGAGCGACGTCAAACAGCTGTTGGGGTGGATGTTTTCCTAACAGTTAATAGGCGGCATTCAAATTTCTCCCCCCTCCCCACTCCAAAGTTTTGTTGTATCTTGTGTCGGCTCTGAGGCTGCGTTAAACTGTTCCCTACGACCCTAGACTGAAGTCTTTTTTTGTCATATATACATATAAACGCTGATATAATTTGTGGATAAGAAAAATGGCGCAGAATATCAATCCGTATTATTCTTCGCGAAGTACGCAAAGCAAGGCCAAAGAAGAAAAGCAAAGTGTGCCGAAAGATAATCACGCAGTAAGCAAAAGGTACGTTCGTAACTCTGCCTGACGTCGGTACAGACGCCAAAGCTTCGAGCTTTTTTTTTGTTTTGTTTTGATTTCGCAAATTCGGTTATGTTTGATTACAAAATGACAATTTTAACCTGTTCTTAATTATTATATTGCCAAATTGTAAAAGAAAAAGGATGTAAAAATTACTAATGCATTTTTTTGCGTTGTAACAAACATAACCTTAAAGGGTCGATTGGGTCAGCGATTATTTACTTTTGTAATTGATTTTAGCAAGAGGTAATCGATTTCAGGGGTGATTCTATTATAGCAAAATTTCTGGGTGTTGGTATAGATAAAGATTGTTACTGGAATTTTCAATTAAATCTGCAATTGACAACAAAAGGAGAAAATATGTGTGTTGTATAATTGTTTGTTTTGAAATAAACCTCATTTAGGGTGATCATTAAGGTTATAATTAAGATCAGGAGGCCACGCTATGAAAACGAAGGAATGAATATCTGAATATGTATTTAATTAAAACTCAAGTTTCTATTATTTCTGTTTGTTATGTGTACTTCTGATTTTATTTTAACTTTGGTTATCTCAATTCTAAAAAATTTAAATATTTGATTTAAGATTATTAATTTTTATCAAGGGTCATGGCACCCAGCAAAGGAGTTGAAATATAAATATCTAGAGGATAAAAAAGAACTGAAATAAATTTATATATTTTTTTTTACGTTCACAAGAAAAATGCTTAGATCTATATTAGCACTTTCAAGGATTTGTTTTAAAATCTGAATAATTAAAAATTATAAAATTAATATCACTTTATACTTACATCTGATGCAACTACCACTAAAATATCTAAATTTAACTAAGAAAAATTGTTTTATTTTCTATTTCTGTTTAAAAACAGTTATTAGAAGACTAAATAAAAGTCGCTATAAACAGAAAAGCATATGATTTAAAAATAGATTATATAACATAAAAGTTATTTGGAATGATTAACATTGATTGTAATAAATTTTAATATATATAGTACTTTTTTTATATAAAAAAACTATAAAAAAAATTTATAGTATTTTTATTTAATATATATAATAATATTTAATATATATTTAATAATAAAATAAATAAAGCTTTAATATTATATTTAAAATAAAAAATTACAAAAATTGAACAATTTTTTAAAATAAATAATAAAGCATTGCAGAATTCTAATAAATCATTTTGATTTTGTTTTTTTTTAATTTTAAATCTTGTGCAAAAGATAATATTTTAGTAAATATTGTAATATTTTAGTTATTATATATTGATTTTGCAAAAAAACCATTTATTTTGAGTTTGTTTTTAATATTTCATTATCAATACAACTACAAATATAAAAGATGTTACCGGATTAAAATGTTATCTGTATAAAATTTTCAGACTACAAAAAGAATTAATGATATTGATGACAAATTCTGAAGAAGGTGTTTCTGCTTTCCCAGAAGGCGAAAATTTATTTAAATGGATTGGAACTATCACTGGACCTGTAGATACAGTGAGTTTACTTATTCAGTATTCTTTATTATTGTTCTCTTTTTATTATTTTTATGATTAATAATGTTATATATATATTGATCAATATTTTAAAGAATAATTAAAAAAAGGAAAAAATAATATTAAAAATAAACTTTAGTAATTGTGAAAAATAATCTGATAATTTTCCAAGCCATTATACTGGTTAATAGCTTTTTAATGTAATTGCTTTTAATTACTTAGGTTTATGCAGGAATGACATATAAATTGACATTGGAGTTCCTACATAGTTATCCATTTAGTGCGCCAATTGTTCGCTTCATTACACCTTGTTTTCATCCAAATGTGGATGTCAATGGTAATATTTGCTTAGACATCCTAAGAGAAAAATGGAGTGCTTTGTACGATGTTCGCACAATTTTATTATCAATTCAGTCTCTATTGGGAGGTAAATATTAACATTTTTATTTAACTTATTGTAATAAATAATAAGTTATTATATTAGAACTTTGAATAAGTATTTGCTATTTGCACTTGAGCCGAGCATTCTAGAAAAAATGACTGAGCAGAAACATGACAAAATGATTTTATTCACCTTAAAAATAAAATGTATTGGTAGCCCGCAGGCTACTAAGATTATAAATTGCTTACACTTAATAGAACATTAAATTTAGTAAAATTATTTTATCGAAAGTATAATAATATTGAAAATTGTTTTTTTTTTTAACAGAACCAAACAATGAAAGTCCTTTAAACCCACAAGCAGCTGAACTTTGGCATGACCAAACGCAATACAAGAAGCACATGATAGAAGAGTATTATAAAACCAACAGTAGAAATCAACAGGATTCATGATAAGTGATATTTGGAATCTATATTGCAGGTTTACTCATTTACAGAGTGTAAATCTGGCTAAAATTGCAATTTATTCTTAACTTTAAGTGGAAATAAAAGTCGAGGAACTCTGGCACTGCTTGCAACAGTCGCAAGGGACAATGTTAATGATAAATCACAGTCGTTACTCAATTTTACCACCTTTCGCGTTGTCGCAAGCAAAATGTTGTAGGATTTATATACGTAGCTTTTTGGATTTACCTTTATTGTTTTTTTTCTCTTTTTAATGTTTATTATTGTTTTTTTTTCTTTGCGTTTAAGCAATGTAAGTAGCAACTTTTGCACAACCGTATTATACCAGAGTCATTCATATATACATCATTTGTAACGTAACATTTTATAACAAAAATTATTTATTTTACGTGTAGCCGTTGTATATCAAGATGAGCATAACAAGAATCATATTTGAGAAATAATCAATTTGGTAAACGTTGTGTAATTTTGAAATAAATATTTTAAAAGTGTAAATGCAGACTTTTATTACATCGTAAAGATAATGCCAAACAATTTCAATCAATAGCTTCTAATCTGGTGATTTACTCAGTATTTATGTATTTTTTAATTATGCATTTATGTAGCATTTCCGTCATAAACAGATGTTCAATTTAAAACTGTGAACAAAATTGAATAAAAAAATTTGAAAATGTACACTTTTTTATATTTAACATAATTTTTATACTTGGTTTTAAGAAAATTGGTTTTATTATCATTAAAATTTTTGGAGCTAAGACTTTTGGATACCACTAAGCTTTGTTACAAATAAATATTAGATTCTTTTTCGTACACGCATGAAACATTAACATAATGTATATTTGTATTATGTCAATGTAACGTTAATACCTTTCAAAGACCTTCCTTTATTGAAGTTAAATTAAACTTATTTACTCTTTTATATCATAAAAAATATAAAATACATTATTGCTAAGCGACAAAAAGTTCTGTTAAAATTTTAAGTTTATGTTGTTTGTTAAAGCACTTTTTTAAACATTTCCAAGAAGTAAGTGATATTAAATTATAAAACATTGAACTGCATAGAGGCAAAGTATAAAAATCATTCACCAGCATCAACACTCTTGTCAAAAATATGGTAAATCATCCGAATCTGATTCCAGTTATCTTTCCAGGTGTTGGTTGATAGACCGTAAACGTAATTCGTAACCGAACCAAAACTAAACGAACTATATTCATTATCTACTTTTGAAAACAGATGTCTTGTTATAATTTTTTGTAAGATTATAAGGAGTAGAATTAGTGGTATCTTTGTAAGAATCAAATTTTTTACTGTATAGAACATTAAACTTGATTGAAAAAAAGATATTTCATTTTATATGCACAAATATTATAAATATTATAAGCATATTCTATCATACATACCTCTACCTTTATTGCGCTTAAAGGTAGTAAAATATTTATTTTTATATCGTATTTTTCTTAGTACAGTGCAACACTCAAAAAATGTTGTAACAGCCTGAAGATAGCAGTTATTGTAAGTACCCTTCCGTATAAGAAGTTATACTTCTAAAACTTGCTTTTCATCAAACGTTTTTCAATTTTATTTCTACATTATCAAACATATTACATTATTATTAAATGCCATTACATGGCCGGATGCGAGCTGTACACAGTAAATCTGCACGTTTGAGCTGAACGCGGTTTACTTTTATCACGCTAGCCAATCAAATTCAATTTATCCGCAGAATCCACCAACGAGAGCGCACTACAACAGCACCTACAAATCTCCAATAATATGTCACATATGAGTCATATTCTTGTATAGCGAAGCTTTGCTGCATGCAGCTCGACTGTGTACAGATTTGATTCTGCAGATTACGCCAATGACCTAATTATACGTATTATTTTAAACAATCGCGAACGTTATCATTAATGTATTCGAGATGGGATTTTGAAACGTGCACTTTGAGCTCTCGCATCGAGCATGTCGCTAATTAAAGCAGCCGTAGGTTTTGCCAGGTCGATTTGCGGATCACCGGCTAAAAGTGTACTTAAAGTTCGCCAATTTTCGCGCAGCTCGGTTTTGAAAACCGCGGAAACTATTGAGGTAATTATGTGCTAGTAGATAAATCTTTTTTATTTAATTTTACTGGAACGTTTAATACTGTGGAGATAAATATATTTCTATTCAAAGTATTATAAGTCAGTATAGTAAAAGTGTGAGCAGAAGAAATATTGTAGAATCAACATTGTTGCGCCGTGACATATATATGTATGCAATATATATATACAATATTGTTTTTTTTTAAATTTTGAAATATTTACGAAATGGAGAACAAATACTGATAAATATTTTGTATAAATGTTACGTAAATATATAAACAATATTGTATACATATTTTTGCAATATTTTGTGAATTTATATAACATTTTAGTAGACTTTTAGGAAGCTTAAACAAAAATTAAATTACGCGGAACTGAACTAACATTCTAAAAACTAGATGTCTCGTGTATTCTATTACATATATTGTTAATATATGTATTAACATATATTAATTGTTAATATATGTTAAAATATAGATTAACTTTTGGAATTTATTTTTCTTTATCACTTAAAAAATAATCTCTTAATCTGAACAATTGGCTTATCATTAAGAAATTTTGTTTAATTAAAGTATGTAATGAAAATAACTGAAAGTACACTAATCCAGTTACATATATATATATATATATAAATGACTATTATTTCATCTTAGTACGAGTTGCTAGAATTTTTCACAACACGTTTTTAAGCACTTCGTATCAATTAGACTTTCTCGGATAAATGATTTTAAAATTTACCCAAATTTCAGGAGCAACAAAAAGTCATAGTCGATGGGCTGAATATTAATTATGTGCAGGTTGGCACAGGCAAGCAACCTGTTCTTTTGTTGCCAGGAGCGATTGGTAAGCTTGTTAGATTACACTCATCCAATCACCCACTTGTTTTCATTCGTTTTTTTTTGTATTTACACTTTTGGAAATAATTATTTGCATCAGTATTTTCATTCTGTTGAAATACAATAATAATAACAAGTTTGAAAACATACGGATGTTTATGAAACTTCCTAAAATCTTATCCTAAAATTTGACATTTGAATTTTGCACATATTTATTTAGTTTACAAAATCCACGTTACATTAAGAATTCAATCTCACTCAAATATACATTCATCCCTATGTTAATTTAATGTACCAATATCCATTTTTCACATTACACAAATTAATTTTTCTTCTCTTTTCGACCATAAAATACCGATAGAATATTCAAACAACTGGTATTTACGGGACATATAATATAACTAGCTATCTCCATAACTGGTTATTATGGTGACTTATTAGTTTTCAACAATTACAAACACTTTTCCTACAAACGACGTTGTTTATTACCACTAACTTGTTTTATTATCTGAAAACATTATTTTCCTTCACCTAATGACATCATTTTCACTGCAATATTTTTTAATACAAATCATAAAGATGTCATTTGTCATTTATAATGCAAATATTTAACGCATGTTGAAGGTTCTATTTGGACGGATTTTAAACCACAAATTGAAAACCTAAACCGAGAAAAACTGACCATCGTAGCCTGGGACCCGCCTGGTTATGGAAATTCGAGGCCTCCAGATCGGGAATTCCCTATAGATTTTTTTGAGAAAGATGCCATCTACGCTCACGACTTAATGAAGAAATTGGGATTTCAAAAATATTCTCTCATCGGTTGGAGTGATGGGGGAATAACTTCCATGTTCATATCTGCCATGTATCCTAAAACTATTGAAAAAATGGTCATCTTTGGATCCAATGCTTTCGTGCTTCCAGAAGAAGTGGAGATGTACGAAAGTAATTACTTCAACTGCAATAATCAATTTAAGTTTAAGTCAATTTTTCTAACTAAATTTTCCTCATACTTTAATAATCAACCGTACCTGTTTAAAGGTATCTTCTCATGCACTTCTCTGGGAAGATTCATGCATTTTACTTTATAAATTTCAAAAGCATTCTGAAAATGTTGAAAAATCTGAATACTTCTGGAATATTCCAAAATTTAAAATATTTAAATAATTTATTAGGACAGAGAATAGCATTACAAAATGGATTGATATCGAAAGTTAAAAGCAAGCACGGTTAGCAAATGTATAAAATTTGTAAGAGTTCGAATGAAAACAGTTTTCAACAGAATTTATTACCACGAATCACAAATTGATTTCACAATATTTCACACCTTTAGAGATTAGAAACATTGACAACTGGTCCGATCGCATGAGAGCACCGTATTTGAAAGTTTACGGCGATGAGTATTTTAGAAATACTTGGTCGGCGTGGGTGGACGCTATGAAGCTCATTTTCAACGCGAATAAGGGGGACATCTGCAAGGGACGGCTCGACAAAATCAAGTGTCCCACTTTGATCATTCACGGAAGGAAGGATGTCCAGGTCAACAAGGTCCATCCAGTCTACCTGAAGGAGCACCTCGCCAATTCCGAGTAAGCGAACATAGCGTCAATTTTTCGTCAACCTTCGCACCACCTAACTCACTTCCTTCGTTTTTCAGGTTGATTTTTTACGAAGAGGGAGCGCACAATTTGCACCTGAGATACCCGGAAAAATTCAACAAAACGGCCGAAGCATTCCTGTTGAAGTGAATTACATTTACCACTTTTTCCTATTACTTTTATAATATTTTTATATCACTGGTATCGTAGACAGAAAAGAGAGCAATTTTTATAATCAACAGTTTTGTAATTTAAAACAGTCTGAAATTTTCTCAGCTGGTTGCACAGCTATTTTATTATCTTCTTTTACACAACATTCTATGTTTCTTCTTGACATATTTTATATTTACAAATATATGGATATGACTTTGTATAATTGTTAAACAAACTTAAATATCACTTTTATAGCAATTTAATATAATTTTGTACAGCATATATATAATTATAATATATGGATTCATAATATATGATGCGTTGAATGAATGGAATTAAGCAGTCCAAATTTTGAACGCTTGTTAAATCCTCGACGGGTTTATTAAATTCCTCACAATTTTACGGTCGAGTTCTACATTAATATAAATCTTTATCGATTTAAAGTCAATTGACTGGCAGTAAATAACAATTTGATTAAGTTGATTGATATTTTATTTCATTTGAAAGGAACGACGAGAATTGATGGTGCCTAGAAAAGTACGATGATTCGTGAAGACCTATTTCACGGAAAAAAAAGTTTCAAGAGCACACCTAAATGTTTATATGCACTATATAAACAGTATGGTAATATTCGGAACACCTAAATCAGTATAGATACCGCAACCAGACTCGTTTAATAGATTTCATTTGGATGATTCTCCCAGAGTACACGGGGGAAAAAAAACTGCTGTTTTAGAGTGTGTTACCAACACTACATCGACATACTGTTCCAGCGTTGAAACTAACGCTGATTCAGCGGTAAAAAGTAGACTGGAAACGCTCCAATGTTCAGACTGTATCCAC
>JABFPN010003574.1:0-17617 GCA_022817305.1 Leptoteleia sp. ZL-2020
GGGGGGGGGGGGGGGGGGGACACGTAAATTACCCGGGACTTTGTGGCAGGCTTTTACGCGTGCGTAATTCAAGACGGAAAAATGACCGGGCAGTAACTAGCCTGTGCCGGCCAACCAACGGCTACAATTACAAAACACTAAAATCGCGGGGTTTCAGAAAAAAAAAAAAAACAGACAGAAAAAGAAAGGGAAAAAGGAGAGAGATAAGAAAAAAAGACGGGCCCATGTATAAATTTATATATGCGACATATGTCTGCCATACATATCTCATGTACGTCTGCAATATGTGTCCCATATATAACCGATATATCTCATATATCTCCCATATATACCTCATACATACCCGATATATACCTCATACACTGAGAGAAACATTTTTGTAAAAATTGTAATCTTTTTTTGTAATTTGAGGACATAGTAGATAAAGCTAAAAAGTTACAATCAAAAATCATAAAATGTGTTCATAAAACACATAAATATTATGATTTTCACCTTATTTTTACAAATGTTTGAATACATTGTACAATTTTTTATTGTACTTTTCGCAACCTTGTCCATCGTGTCCTTAAATTAGAACATAAATTATAAATTTTCAAAATTGTTTTCTCAGTATATATGTCCTACATATACCACATATATATCCGATATATACCTCATATATACTCCATAAATGTCCTATGTATACCCCATACATATCTCATATATGCCCCGTATATGCAACATATATGTCGGCATATATATAACACATACGTGACATATGTTGATTTTTACATAGTATAACGTATGCCAACATATATGCCACATATATGCTAACACATGCTACACATATGTTGATTTTTACATAGAGACCACGCCGCTGAATTTGCCTTAATAGATAATTCCGGACTCGCTAATATATTGCCTCTGAGAAATTCGTGCCGCGGACGCGCGGCATTATACGCCTTTTCGAAAGCAATTCTTCAGTGGAATGGAATTATTGTTATTTCGATGCTGACGCGTATGATTTGTTCCGTGCGTTGCCGCGCAAAACTAAGCAACCAGCGCGTCCTCGTCTTGCGAGGAGCCGCGCGCGCACTCGTATCGCCTCGAATTAGCCTGCCCTGCCTCGAGCGCGATTCAAAAGCGACTGATGTATGCAAATTATGTGTCGTGCTCGGTGCATGGTAAATGTGCAACGGTTTCGCCTTGATATTCGGAGCGCTTTTTGAGACGCGACGAGCGCAAAAATGCCGCCTCGGCATTCCCCCCCCCCACCCTCAAAAAAGACGCCCTTCGTTAATATCGAATCGTTTGCGAGTCAAAATTATCCATTTTTATACGCAATTTTGCCCGAACCGCTGCGGCCCCTCGAATTTCACAATTCCCTCGCCAAGATTTACGACCTCGTTTGCGAATTTAAATAAATATTCCGCTAAGAACCGGCTCGACTTTGAATTGTAATTTGACAATAAACTGTTTTCATTTTAGAGTTTGTTATGTTCAGGTAGTTGAAAACGTTTTATAAATATTCCAGTTATTTTGTCTTCTCCGTACATAACTTTTTGAAACAGTTTTAACTACCTCCGCATTTTAACTGAAATATTTTCAAAATAATATTTGGATTAATTCAACGTTTTAAAATTGAATATTAAACAAATTAAACTTTGATGATTGAGGTGAAATTAGATTATATAATTCTAGTAAAAATGAAACGTAAATGTTCCATATAGGTTTTAACAATTTCCTAATAATAACATTTAATACCAAAATAATACTGGATGAGTTAATACTTAGTAATACTAGATGAGTGTATGCCACTTCTTTATACGCTTATTAGAAAGCACAAAACATGAATTATAAATTTATTGTTTTAATTATTATTGAAATTAATAAATTTTCATTTAATATTTTTCCAGTTACAAAATTTGAACTTTTATTACTGAAACAGACGGTTGGTAATTGAAAAGTGATTAAAATGATCACACCAGTCGAAATTAATTAGCTATTACATGTTCGAGTCAGTAATTTTTGGCCAGTTTACAATCGGACTCGTGTTTAGAAGGTTTGGGAACCTTCTCGTGTCGCGTTTTGCAATAGCAATAAATACTTTTGGTATCAATCTATATATCTCTTTTCGTTTGCTTTTGTTTAATATTAATTATTTACATTATATTGTCATAAACAAATAAGCATAAAATTGCAAGCTACCTTGTTTTTTGTCTCTGAGATTTGTCTCTTTTCCGCTTCGTTTAATGATAACTTGAAAGAGAGAAATGATGTGTGCGCGCATTTACGATTTCACTGCCAACTTCAGAGAGAGCTTTACTTTTTAAGAATGAAAGAGTAATAATAACAATTGACATTTGTACATTAATTACAAATGGTTGTCGGCATGAATTTAATATCAAGGTTATTTCCCTTAATGTACACATGTTAAAATGGTACGACCAAAACGAACAGCAAATACAACGAAGGCAATTAAAACAAGAATGACAACAAATTTCACAACACGACATTTATGACTTTTGATTAAATAGAATATTGATTATGTTAAACTTGCAGAACGTGTTCGGATATATTGTGCTAGTCGATTTGTAATAATTAAATGTTATTACGATATGATTATATAATTACTGGGGCAAAGTAACGAGCTTACAACTGCGCCACAACGCAGTGAATAAATTAGATAAGCCAAGGCAATGTTTTATTTGATGGGATGATCGAAGGCTTCAAATCAAGCGGCATAATTTAAATACACTGAGAAAAAAATTGGGATAAAAATTATTATACTAAATGTAAAAAGAGGGACAAATGATATCTTCTTGTCTTAGTTAATACACAGTTTAAAAGAGGTTATAAGAAAAATGAACATTTTTATTATACTGTACCATAACAACTTGTACAATACTGATAATCTCTTTTAAAATGTATTTTAAATATCACAGGAATTGTAATTTGTCCCCATTTTTACATTTAGTATAATAATTTTTATCCCAACTTTTTTCTCAGTGTATAAAAACTTTCAGGCTTGATCATATAAATTATAATTAATAATTATAAAGTTTTATTTTTATTATGTCAATAATTTCAGTTCCACATTTCCTGGTTTTTGTTTTTTCAAAATGTTCAAGTAAAAAAAGGTAGGGAAAAGCAAATCCCGAATAAACTTTCCCTTAAAAGAAAATGAACAGTCGTCCAACTGTTATAAAAGCGTCATTCTGATTCGATTCGAGTTTCAAAAATAAATTATTTTACCAACCTTCCCTATTATAGCACGTCTCTATCTACTGGAAGAATGGGAATAATGATGATGACAGCTGAACCAGCTGTTTCAAAATTCGTGCCAAACTCATCCTTTTTCCAGCTTTCTCCAGTTTTCATCCAGCCGAATATCCGACCAAAATCCAGCTGCCATCCAGCTATATTTTTCAACAAATTTTTATATGCAACTTACATGGTTACATGCACTGAGAAAAATAGAACAGAAAACATTACTGTTTTTAACTTTTACTGTCTATCAATAAAAATGACAGTTTTCTAAATGAAAAAAATTCTGTTTTATTTATAAATATAACATTTAAAACTAGTTTCTTTGCTTTTTTTCTGTCCTATCTTTCTCACTGTATACGTAGCATATATAACTCCCATATAAATTTGTTACATAGGCATATATATGGTATATATGGTACCTATATACACTGTTCTTCAGAAGAGGTAATAAAAATAATAAAATTCCAAAAAGTTTAAACTAATCATAAATGAAGAATATTATCGAAACCTCCGATCACGTATAATCTTCAATAAAGCACGACCTCTGGTTTGAGACGACATAATTAAAAGAAATCACCTCGCACGCCACCAAAATCCAACAAAAGGAACTAAACCACCATTTTCAGTCTTAATAATCCGTCGAATAACTTTTCCATCGGATTTCCCCGAGAGTTTCCTACGAGAGGAAATCCGAGTTCTGGATCACGGATCTCCCCTTTCATGGACTGCGTCCGGTCACAATTTCGGCGCGAAAATTGGCGAAAAATACGAGCAAGTCGTGTCACCCGTGGAGTAAGGTCGATTCTCGCTTCCTGCCCATAGCACAGCGTACGACGGCTAGTTGGCGACGTGTTTCGAGCGCGTTTCGACCGAGCTCCGAGCGAAAAGCCCGGCTCCGGGATCCAGTTTAATAATCAATAATTTTGCGGCGCGGTCAATCTTAGGCCCCCGAAGGCTGCACGTGCACGACCGAACAAATGTTGTCCCGAGCGACGCGGGCCACCCGGTCAATCTCGGGAGCCAATTATTTTGCGCGACGTAAAAAGACGAGCAGGAAAAAACGTGCAATTTTTCAGAAATAATGACGGGCCCCCAAAACTCGCTAGATTTTGGTGCGAGTTAGAAAGAGTTTGAAACATTGCTTCGATGTATGTAATTTAGAAAAAACAATCTCTCCCCCGCTTCGTTTACGACGCTCGAGTAAAAGGGATAATTTTTAAAACATCGCTAACATGATTTTGAATTAAAAAAAAAAAAAAAAACAAAAATCGACTTTCCGCGTAAAAATAACTTAATTCAAGTACAATTGTCAATTATATTTGAACAAGTTTTCTCGTTATTATTACTTTATTCTTAATTACATAATGTTACTCGCAGAATAATTTATATTTAACAACATACACTGGGAAAGAAGTTGTAATAAAAATTACTATACCTTCTGACGTTGAAGGTGATATCGTCTATGATGTTTATACAATTACTATACCAACATAATAATATTTTTTATACACTGAGAGAAACATTATAGAAAAGTTCCAATAATTTCTAGTAAACATTTTTAAAAGTTTAGATTAATTTTTACCATAGTTATAATAGAGAACAATTTAGTATTGAACAGAACAAAATAAACAATTGAACAAATTGTTCAATTTTAAATTGTTCTCTATTATAACTACGGTAAATATTAATGTAAACTTTGAAAAAAAAAATGGAAATCTGTTCGATATGGTTCGCTTACTATAAATGATTGGACTTTTTCCATAATATTTCACTCTGTGTACGATCTTGCAAAGTTGCTACAATTTAATGGTAATTATTACCATACTAAATATAAAATTTTACTATATCCTTCCAACGCTAGAAGGCATCATAATTTTAAATACAACTTTTTTCTCAGTGTACAGACTTTACTTTTATGACAAATTTTACGTCAAATCCTTATGCGAGACTCTTAAATCATTTGAAAAACTATCGAGCAAAAATTCGCTAAAAATGTAATGAAAAGATTCAATAAAACAAACGTCCGTATTTTATTAATAAAATATTTCATTGAAAACTGACGCTCTGTTTTCTCCGTAATACATCAAACGGATTTATCAATAAACTCGTCTCTCCGATTTTTCGCTTCTCTCACCTGAAATGTTCCGGATTAGAGCAATGTCAGCCTCGAAAAAGTAACGCTGAAAGGAAACATACGAAACTGTTTTCTTTATCGGCTGTTTGCTTTTTTTTCTTTCTCCCTTTTATGCCGCGCATTCGGGGGTGGGGGTTAAAAAAAAAAAGAGTTGCGTCGCGCGGCGTAAAAAAAAAAGAAAAAAAAGGGAAAGAAAAGTGTCGCTGGTAATGACTTTTTTGCAGCGCGCGCGCGAGTCAGAAGTGGAAAGAGTTGCCGCGCGGGATTTGATTGATGTAAGGCAGTTTATTTAGCTTTGTTTGGCCGAGGAGCGGCCGGCGGCTCGGACCCCGACAAATGCTTGGATGTGACGGCGCACATTTTTTCACGCGATTAAGAACATGCGATGAATGTTTTATTTAATGCGTGCGATAGAGTTATTACGCGGATGGTTTTCGATGTTTTTCGCGGAATGATAAAGAAGTTACAATGTTGCGGATTTCATTGTGCAGTCCAGACGTCTGAAACTTTCAGCATTTTTTTCTTCTCTTTTTTTCCGGAGAATTAAATAAAGCGCAGACACATTTATTACATTAATCAATATTTTAGCTTGAAGAGATGTTTTATATTTTTAGGACGTTGCTGATATGGATTATAATAAATCCATGCATTTATTTACGAGATTTCAGTTGAATTCTTATTCTTTTATTTCTACATACATTGAGCAAAATGTGACAGAAAAAATTATTATTTTTTTCGTGCTTCAGATGCATGTCCCTCTTTCAATAAAGATTACTGTTTTATATAGATATATAACACGTAAAACCAGTGTTTATAATAATGGACAAATTTCCTAAATCTTTTTTTTTTAAGTCGACTCGAACTATAACGCATAAGTGAAACAAATATTAGCAAGTAAATTTAATTAATTAATGTAATGTGTGTTATTTTAAGCTGAAAATGTTTCCTCGTGCATTATCTGTTAAATTATACACAACGAAATTTCACTGTTTATATTCCTAATAAAGGATATCAACTAACGTATGTAAATGTGATTAATATGTAATATAAAACCGCAATTATATGAACGGTACATTTAGCTGGAAACAAACTTATTCTACTAATTTATTTTCATCTTAAATTATAACCAGTATTAATTGAAAGTTTTTTTACATCATGCTTTTTACATCAAAATCAAATGTAATTATTGAATTTAATTAATATATTGTAAATAACAATTAACGTTTATAAAGCTCGTTTTGGACGAAGTTAGAAACTTGTGGTAATCAAACATGATGTACATAATTTATATAAATGATTTTATAAATGATTGTAAATATATATATATATATTAAAATCAAATAAAAAATACCATAATCTACATTGCAATTGTCGATAACTTAACTGCAAAACCAACTTTAAATTTAGTTATTATAACCGTTTTCAATTATCACAACTGAAATGTCAATGAAAAGGTCACATATTTCTATCAGTATATTTCCACTACAAAGTTTCTGCTTCAAAAGTAAAATGATTTATATTCGCGACAAAATAAACGAATCACAAAGTGGTATTAATAATCCCCAATTGATGGCGAAATTTTATTTATTACCTTATCAACATACTAAGAAATCGCATAAAAATTATTACACTGTAAGTAAAAATGGGAACAATTGACATTTCCATGTCATACTTAACATTCAATTTAAAAAAGATTATGAGATGAACAATAATTTTCATTATACTAGATCATAATAACTTTTTGAAATTCTTATTTCTTTTACGAACCATCCATCCCATCTATCTCAGCCCACAAATATATTTTAAATGAATTAATAATTTAACAAAATAAACATTATACGCAACATAATTCCTCTCCGCACAACCAACATTAGCAATGTCCTTAAATCAAATTCATTTCGTGCGACCTCGCGGCTGCAAAATTGCATTACCGCAAGCGCACCTGAAACAAGAGCGAGGGACGCATTAACAATTCCGCGCGACAAAAATCCAAGCCATCCTCTGCGCGTCGTAAAATTTCAATTTACGCCGCACAATTCATCATCGGCATTAAAGGGCACTTGCCGTGCATAAATAACGCGCGTCGCTAATGCCGCGTGTAAATAAATCCCAACTTCATTGCAGCGTCTGAAAAGCGCATATTTCAATCCCATTCAGCGACAAAGCGAATGCGAGAGTGGGCCGTCGCGGCGCAGGTATATTCATTCATACGCATCCCAAAGCCGCCGACCTTGGATCCCCCCCGGTACTTGCCCAAAACGAGGAGGTACTGGTACGAAAGAGGGGGGGGGGGAGGGGGGGAGAAAAGAGAGACTTAGAGTAAGACCGAAGAAGAGGAGAAAACGACCCTAGTAAAAATCTGATGAGGCGTGCCACATGATAAGTGTGGCCATTATAGGGATTTTCTATGGCATACATTATAAGAGGATACCAGATTAAAGCCATATCAGAGCCTAACGTGGTATTGCCATCTCGGGGCCTAACCAACTTTTATTTACAAGGCTCCGATTCTATAGACTGACCAGGGCATAATCAGTATACCATTCGTAAACCACATTTAAAAATGGAAAAAAATTATTGTAAGTCGTAAACCAACTCAGGTCCAGCTTAGGTCATCTTTATATGGCTATAATCTAAAAATCTATTAAGGGCATGATTAGAGAACCACAATGCAGCCATATAACGTATTAATCAAAACACTTGAGGAATACCGATTTACATTGGTTCGAATTATAAAACTACAATGCATCATCATTGTACGATTTTATAACAGAATTTTAATTTCAAAGTTTATTTTTATTAATATATCTGGTTAGACATACATAACATTATTTTATTCAAATAGTTGAAAAACGTACTTGACTTTTTACATTTTTATCGTATTTTAATTACCAGTTGAAGTCAATGATTAAAATATAGTAATATTATTTACTGCTCAAGATTTAATGTGGTTCCATAAGTTCATTCCTATAAGTATTTCCTTATAAGGTTATAATTAGGTCTCAATAAGGGTCCCACTTTTATATCCTTATTTTAGCCACACGAATGCCTACCGTTACACACCGAAAAGTGCATAACGTGGATGCCTGATAAGTACCTCATCTGGTAATGTGGTTCCCTGATCATGGCCACACTTCAGCCCAATTTCAATTTTTACTAGGGGATGGGGTTAGGAGAGGAGGGGGGGGGGCAAGGAGCGCGCGGCACCTTTAAGAAGATCGGTGGAAAAACGCATTTGCCAAAACGGCGCTGATTTACGGCGCGGCGCAATCGCGGCCGAGCGACGACGGACGGGGCCGTCGGGGCCGCTTTACGGTGTTTCTAGGTAACTGCGCGCGGCGATTAGCATAAAGTGGCCCGATACGCAGTCGTTTGCATGGCGATTGACTCATTAAACGGCCGGCTATCGTGCCTTCGTAATTATTCGACTGTTACTCGGAATTTCAAAGCGGAGACTCGATATTTTACCATTTTTCTTTCCTTTCCCCCTTCTTTCCTTCCCCTTTATTTTTCTTTTTGCTTTTGCTTCTTCTTGCGCGCGCGCGCGCCTCGTTTAACGAGAAGGTAATTGCGCGGCTGGCACAATGCCCGGGACTTATTTAATTGATATCCCGTGTTTGTACCCCGAGATAGCATCTTGACGTGACGAGAGGAAAAATTTATCACGCCGGACGGGGGACACGAAAAATCGTGCTCGGCGCTTGAATAATTTTGATAAGCGAAGGAGCCCCCCCTCCCCCCTTCCTCTAACGTTTTCGTGGAACGAGACGCGCAGGAAATGTAGGATTTTTCGTGCGAAAATTTGTCTAACAGATAAGCTTTGTGTGCGTAGACCACCTCGTTGAATTCTTTCGGGTATTATTCGAGGCTGTGCGAGTTTTTATGACGATGTTTCTTTCATCTCGAGGACACTTTTATTCTGATGTAAACTATAATCGATGTAAAATTATAATAAGCTATTTCTGACGTTATAAGTAAAACCATTTTTCTACAGTTAACACGATGAATTTTGTTGATTGAAAATAGTTTTTACTAGGCGGAGGGAAAAGGTTAATAAAAATTATTGACATTGTTACATTGAGAAAAAAAAATTATGAAATACTAGACTTTCTAGTAAATGCCGGGTATACTTGTCTATAAACTACTATTAATACTACTAATACTACTACTACTAATTTTGACGCATGCGCATTTACGGCTGATTCTACTGGCTGAAAAGAAAAAGTTATAGTAAGACAGCTGTTTCCAACGGAGATAACGCTCCGGAACAAATCAAATACATTGCATTCTTTATTAAGTAAACCAACGATGCGAAAGGTTCAAATTCAGCTGGGTCTATTTATAGTAACATTTTTGTTTCTCCAAAACAGTACAAAATTTTACTGTTTTCCAACAGTAATTTATAAGGTTTAGCTGCACTGAGAAAAAAGTTATATTAAAAATTACTATACCATATGAGTTCTGACAGATATCGCCTATGGTGTCAGCATAATTACTATACCAATTATAAAGAAATTTTCCATTCGATATGGTAAATTTTTTTATATTAGTGTTGTAAATTTGTTTGTTATCTTGGTGATTATTATCATGCTAGTATATTAAATTTTATTATATCGAATGGAAAATTTCATTATAATTTGTATAGTAACTTCGTAGACACCATAGACGATATCTGTCAGAACTCATATGGTATAGTAATTTTCAATGTAACTTTTTTCTCAGTGTGATATACAATTCAATTCCTTTATAAAACAGTAAAATTTCCATATCAATTTCTCTCGGTGTATTTTGAAGCAAAACAACGGCATGGACTGGTGGTAAAGGACACTTCCCGTGAACTGTAAAGTAACGAGTACCATTCCTTGGTCACATTTCTTTTAATATCCCTCGAAGATACTACGAGGATCGTATTATGAGGAGCACTATAAACACACCCATATCCCCCCCCCCCCAAGTTATTATGAAATATAGTAGCAACTATTCATAAATATCTCTTCCTTGCCGCGTGTGGTAAAAAAGCGTCCACGAACGAGAGGAACATTTGGACAATGTCGGCCGATTGTTATACATATTTCACCGCGAGTCCGATCGTTAAGATCGCGATCTGGCTTTATTTACGACACATAAATTAACGACAAAGTATATTATCGCGCGGCACTCGCGTCCGTCCGAATCGGCCGCGCTTCGGTTTTCTATTTTTTTGTTTTTCTTTTCTTTTTTTAATTCGCCTAGTTTATAACCACGCCTCCTCCTTCCTCGTCCGGTCGGCCCGTAAAACGCGACCATATTAACTGCCATAAATCTCGAACAGTAGTGAATCACTTTCCGCGCTGATGTAATCAGCGGACACCATCAGCGGCGTGCCTCCTTGTATCGGGATTTTATTATTAATCGATCCGACGTGGCGCAAAAATAAACGCACGTGTCGGGACCGTCCACATAAACGTCCCGAAGTTTAACAAGCCACGATATTTGTACAAGATAGACGCCAATAAAACGGGCATAAATTTTCGGGCCCATCGAGAGGATGTCCTGTTATCTATTCCATTTCATTAATACGAAATGACAATTGGGACGCGGCATTGAACCCGTGCCACGGGAAGACCCGTCCACGATTTCATTCATAAATTATAGACCGGCCGTTTGCGCTGAACTCCCCCTCCCACCCCACCCCACTCCGCCTGGGCTCTAAAACGCTTTGATAATTATTTAGCGGAGAAATTTTGCCGTGTTTATGGTAATTGCGGGGCATTGTTTATGTTTAATTTAAATTATAGGCGAGGGTTTTTAAATTTCAATTTCAAATTTTTACGTTTCTTGTAAGTTTTTTTTACACTTTTTCTTCTGTTCTTCTTTCCTTCTTTCTGGAATAGTTTGAGGGAGAGAGAGAGAGAGAGGTTTCATTGTAAATATGCCAAGAAAAAATGTAATTGAAGAATATAACGTTTTTTTAAATTAAAAACATAAACAAAAGTTGTTTGTAAACAAGCGAGAGGGTAAATTACCAAAACAAAAACAATAACAATACATTGTTATCATTTTTATTTCATCAAGTAGTACTTTGTAAATTTGAAAACAACTAAAAAACCATAAATTTTTGTTCAAATTCTTTATTTTGGAGAGGTTCCCATCGAGAAAAGTACTACAACAAAACCCTTTAAAAACTTTTTGCACGTCCCAATAAGAAGTAGTCGAAAAAACAAAAAAAAAATGCAAAAAACGAGTCGCATTTGAATTCAATACGCGTGGCACATAAAACTAGTTAAATCAAGTTTCGAGCGCGCAATTCATTAGCTCGGTTCGTTTTATCTCGCAGCGTCCGCGCGCCGGTTCAATAAAACGTGATATCTCTGCGGCCAAAGACGAGACGCCTGAGAAGCGCCGAGCGTGAAAACTGCCAATATTACGCGAGGGTCGTTCGGCCCTTTTTTTTGCCCGCGGTTCGTCGACGCAACTCGAGCCGCACGTACGCTTCCCGCGAACCGCAAAAGTCGATACGTCGCGGAGAGAACGAGAAACGCGCGCGTAAATTGATACGTCACGACTTTCTGCTCCAGTTTATTGACCCGGAAGTGTGTGGAAGGGGGCGAGAGGTCGGGTGGGACGCGACTCGCCGAAGATCCGAGCCGGGCTATACGAAGAGAAAAAAATAGCATTCCCAGTTAAACACCTTAGCAGTAACAGTTAAGCTAACCAAAGCAAAAGTTAGTAGCTGTTAATAGCTGATATGGGACCTCAGCAGTTTCTGCTAAACAGGGATCATCACTCGTTAAATGGCGCTTTGTATAGTTCAGTATACTGAGAGAAATATACACAGAATATATACGATTATTGTAACATATTTTTTCTTAGTAGATGTTTGTAATCTGAATGCATAAGGCAGTGATTCTAAATAGTACTATCACCGATAGAACAGCCAAAATGAAATTTGAAAAGAATCTGGCAAGCTTCTGGATAAATCATCTGGACAAAATCTGGACACTATCGGGACAGTTTCTGGACATTTCATCTGGACATCTGCTGGGTCAGGTGGATATATCCAAAACGAATTTCGTCTGGACATCTTATGGGTGGCCCTGATTCTGATCCAGCAGATGTCCAGATGAAGTGTCCAGAAACTGTCCCGATTATGTCCAGATTTTGTCTAGACATTATCCAGACATTATCCAGACATTTGAACTACTTATCATAACGTTTAATTATCATATCGTTAACACGATTTCCTTTAAGCATAATAATATCATTCTTATGATAAGAATATTATTCTTTTAGTAATCGGACTTATTTTTATCAAAATATCAACTGGAAAATCCACTTATTATTAAAATAATCCGGTTAAAATAAGTGGACATTTTTTACAGTGCATATTATTTATACATAAAAAGTTTTTTTCCTTTCCCAAAGGCGAGAATTGAACTCAAATTGCAATCGTTCACTTAACTAGACGTTAGAGGAAATTATTATTTTCAATGATGTTATGTTATGTTAGAACAAAACGTAAGCTATGCCTTTTGCATTCGCTTTACTAACACAAACCGTACTTTACTCTATCCTATTTTTCTCACTGTACAAACAGCCGAGGTCCTACATCTGTGACAACTATTAACGCCTGCTTAGGTTAGCCTAGCTGTTACTGTTGAGGTGTTTAACAGTGTAGCGTAGCGAAGGCACAATGCCGGCCCCCGCGGAATCGTGTTTCGGCCGGCAAAGGCGCCACTTCCGGTTGCACCTGATCGAGCAAGCACTACCGGGAGCCGGCGCGGATCGAATGACCAATCGGGCGCCGCCTGCAAGATGTTGCGAGCCGGTGTGCTCCCCCTCGAGGGCCTCGCCACTTCGACCTTTAACCCACTCGAGAGCGCTCTTGCTTACCATTCGCAATTGTCGGAGAATTGATGGTAAACATTAGTCCGCGTTGAGAGGTGCTTCCGAAACAGATGAAGGCAAACGCGCATCCTCAAAGGCCTCCCACCATTGGCTTTACATTATTTCACACTGAATTATTTCGCGTTGATTAATGCGTCGCGATGGTCCAGAGAAAATAATGATTTATAGGGAAGAATGTTCAATTAAATTACAATTAATAATGTACGATATTTAAAAAGAAACATTTGTTGACACAAATAACGTGGATTGATTTCCATTTAGACGAGTTTTATTTGCATTATTTATTCTGGAGAAAAGACACGCACACCGGGAAAAATAAAGTAAACAAATTGAAATTAATTCACATCTCATAAGAGAAATTGTTAAGTGAAATATTTAGCATAATAAAATATTATACAAGAAAATCACGAAAATGTTAATAACGTTTTTCTTAATTATCAAACTAAACATATTAATTATTATCCTTCGTTCATTGCGCATACATTCAATTATTTTAATTAAAATTTTACTTATATACGATGAAGCTTATACACTGGGAGAAAAAATGCCAATTTTTAATAATAAAGTTTACAAGATTGCAGATCTATTTACAGTATACTTTCAGATTATCATTAAATTGTGAATTAAATTAATAAAACTTATTAAATCAGTTTATTAAAAATCGTAATTTTATGTACACTTGATATTCTGTTTATTAAATCTTAGTAAACTAAAATTGGAATTCGATTTACTACAATTTAAAATTCCTGATGCCTCTGTTTTTTAATATCATTTTCTGAAAATTTCAGAAAATACACTTTTCACAACAAACATAAATATTTATATCCACCTGTAAAATAAAAATTGCTTCTTGCAAAAAGTTTTTGTTGCCAAGTCTGAAATACTCAGATAGTACTTGCAAAATACAAACTAAATGTACGTTCAATGCGAAAACAAAAGGTATACATATTTTATATACATCACGAATTTAAATTATGAGATATAAAACCTGTGACTTTATTTTCACTTCATCCTCTCCTCTCATTCGAAACTTATATACCCGTATTCTTATTCACCCTCCAAAATGCTGTAAACTTCCTAGAATTTGTAATAAACCTCAATCAAGAAAAAAGAAGGAAAAAAGAAGAAGAAAAAACAAGGAAAAAAGATGAGAAAAAGTAGCTTTATTCTAACTCCCTTCACGGAAAAAAGTATTCGCTTTGGTAGGAAAATGAGTTTATCTAGCAATTTTTAACTAATTTAGTAAGAATTTATTCTATTTGCAGAAGGACATAGATATGAAATCGACTGAAATGAATATTTAAACGTTACATAAACTGTATGGCTGATTCAACCATACACTAATCTTATGGAGACTGAACATACACGGAGAGAAAAGAATATTACAAATTAAGAAACCAGGGATTACAAATTTTAACAAACTGAATTCTAATTTTTGGCAAACATTTTATTTTATGTTTTTTCCGTTGGATATCGCTATTCATCAGTGTCGCTAACCCATTGCCTATGTTGTTCATGAACCAATTATTGAACAGTTTACTAAAATTTAATAAACAGATTGTTAAATTATATGAAACTGCATAGAATTACTATTTTTAATAAACTAAGTTAAAAAATTTTAATGAACTAGTTTTCCATATAATGGCATTCTGTAAGTATAATGCCAAAGTAGTAAACTTTTCATTAAAAATTGATATTTTTTTCTCTCCGTGTAGGTTAGTTTTCATCAAATCGACTCACATAAATTTCTTTGACTACGATAACTATAATTTCTACTTATGTCAATAATGGCCAAACAATATAGTTTAACTTAAATAGAAATTTAGTAGGGCATTTCACAATTTTTTTCCGTATTCTAATAACATAAATAACCGAAAGGAAGTCCACGAAACAGCAGTATCAAATGTCCCGATTCTCTCCGCGAAATATCCCCGGTCCTCGCTCCCCTTCGCCTTTAAAACCGAAACGCAATTCCTCCTTGGCGTCTCTTAAACAATTCCGCCGCGCACAAATTTCTCGATTGCGCGCGTTCCTCGGGCCCCGGCGCATAAACATATCCCGCGAAAGGCAGCATTTTCTTCATGCATGCAAATAAACCCGGGTGCCCCGAGGGTAATGAGCAAGGAAATGACCCGGGCGCCATTCTCGTTGCGCGGCACAACACACGGTATACGCTACGGAGGTTGGCTCGGCGCGCGCGTTATCGCGACATCGCCGGCCTGAAAGCGGGGCCGCCAATGCTTTTGTTCTACATTCCGAGTGCAGTGTATCGCGTTATTGTGCGTACGGAGCACGGCACCGGACGTACCAATGATCGCGTGGCTACAGTCAACGAGCCACTTCCGGGGACCCTCTCGCTGCGGAATATTACGACCGTCATAGGAATTAACCGCGGCTGAAACACGACTCTACCGGGCAATTAACTTCCAAGACACTCGTCCAGACTCCCTTAATTATCCAATTAAAGCGGACAATTATTAAAATTTTCGCGTCCCATCAAAACCCCGCCCCCCCTGCGCGCCGCTCCAAGAACGGGGTAGTCCTTGGCGCGCCCTAATGAGGCCATTTAATTTATATATATATCGTGGATTGGCCTGTTTGCGCGTTAGAGTATCATTCGACGATGTTTACGGGATGTTCGCTTCTAACGAGCGGAAAAGTCCTCCGAGGAAAGCGCGTTTAAATGTACAGCTTTGACATTGAAACAGTATATTTGAGATAAATTAATTGTTTTAATGTTACGCGCGTTTCGCGTTCAGTATTCAAATTTATCCAATTAATAAAAGGATAAAGATGGACGATTGATTGTCGCGGCGTGTCTGTAATTCAAAAAGTGCTTGTCAAATATAGTTTCTATTTTGTATAATTTAATTGGTATTGTGTGACAATTTATTATTTGAAATATAATAGCGAGCAGTTTGCAGATGCGAAGATAGAAGAGGAATGCGTTAAGTTATTTTCTGCGTGGCATAAAAGGTTCGGTTCTTAAAAGTGGCAGTAAATATAGCAATTAAATATTAATCATATGCAGGATAAATTTGAAGAAAAAACAATTTATAAAGAAATGCAAGTTGAATAATAAACCGAAAGAATAACGAGATTATAAACTTCTCTATAAACTAATTTACAGGATATTTGAACTACGATTTTATGACATTTTTTTCCACTAGTAGTTTTTTCAAATTATTTTTTTTCTCTATATATTTACTACTTATTATTTCCTCCAACCTCTTTTTTCCACTATTTTTATTCCACTATTTCCATTAAAATTCAACGTTTGGTATATTTAAACAACTTCAGAGTAAACTAAGGAAATAAACTAAATAAACAAACTAAAAAAATAGTGAAAAAAATTGGTGGAAAAAAAGTATTTGTGGAAGAGAAGACGAAAAAACGGAGTAGGAAAAATGTCTCCCTATGGAAATCAAATACGATTTTAAATATCAATATGAATTCAATATCTTTCAATTGCAATATTAAATTAGGAAATTTAAGATTACCCAATATCGAAATTTCATTTAAATTAACACACATTCAGTGATAAATGAACGATATATAATTAAACACATCGAATTCAGTGCGCACGAAACAAGTTTACCTAATCCTAAAATTGATTTTCATGTAATCATATGCAAACGATAAGATGAAGATGTTCACGTGTAAGGGCCAAATAAACATATCAGAGCAAAAGCAATAAATTCGAGATAATCAATAGAAATATCACAGTTGCGATACAAATGGCAAGATAAACGCAAGATTAAAAATATATATATATATATCCGTTAAAGCATCCAGCAGCGAGCTTGAACGAAAATTATTATATTTCATAATAAAGTTGACGCGAAACATTTATATATATTTTTATTAGGAATCTAATCATTCGAATTACGAGTTACGAATTAGTATTCGAGTTCGATGAATACCCGCGTGGAAAAAACATTGTGGCAGAGTCTATGGCAGCACTGTGGCTAAGACTGTGGCATGCGGGAGCCCACAGTGTTGGCCACAATAAGCCACACATGTTGCCGCAATGGATCGACTGTGGGATGTGGCCAGGAGCCACAGTCAAGCCATAGTGGCTAACAAAGCATTTCTATATAAAAAAAAATTTACTTTAATCCCACCTTGATTTGAACTCCCGACCTACAATTTATAAGTCACATGTCTTACCACTCGGCCATTCACGACCTCTGTTGACCAGTATTAAGGTTCTTAAAGATACTCGTACTACTACACTATAAGGCTGATAGTCTTTGAGAACCGTAATACTGATCAACAGAGGTCGTGAATGGCCGAGTGGTAAGACATGTGACTTATAAATTGTAGGTCGGGAGTTCAAATCAAGGT